>CABHPQ010154967.1:11965-25821 GCA_902168405.1 Peromyscus aztecus
AGAGGCTCACAGTTTGGGGCACAGTCGATGGACTGTGGATAGGGGAGAAGGGGCAGAGCCTGGAACCTGAGGCAGCTGGTCACATGTGTCTGTAGTCAGGAGAAAAAGGTTTTCCGACGTTGTGCTTTTTATTCAGACCTGGACCCCGGCCCACGCGATGGTAGCACCCCCATTTACGATGTGTCTTCCCACCTCAGTTAACCCAGTCAAAAAGTTTTCTCACTGGCATGCAGAGTTGGGTTTCCTTGGTGATGGTAGATCCTGTTAAGTTGACAATCAATTTTCATTTCTAGCTAGATGGTAATGAATATAGATGTTTTGACTGATGTTCATATTACTGGTATTCTAATGATATTTGGGGAATTATGTAAAGAAATAACATTCTTGCTATTTGAGGCCCAAAGCAGAATGTGACAGAAACAATTCAACTAATTTACTATTTCTTGGTAAGAGGGAACGTGAATATAATATGTCTTCCCAGTCTCCTCATAAGTTTGGAATTATATTTTCGTTCCCCATCATTTATGGAAAGGATCACACAGGTAGCACATTTACTGGTATTCAAGAGCAGCCCAGAAGCATCCTCAAGAGAGCCGCTGTGTCCTGGTTTACACCAAGAATCTTTTTAAGTGCTTCTCAAGCGTAAACCAGCTTGGTCCTCACCGTGACCCTACGTGGGGAATAAAGGCCATTACTGCCATTTCTTGGCGATCTTGCAGTGACAGAGTGGGTTCCTCCCCATTCAGCCGATGAGGAAACCAAGCACACATTCCTTAAGCCACTGATTGAGGACAAGTAGCTTGTAGGTGGGATTCAACCCACTCACAGTGCCTTCCAATTCACGCTAATGTCATGACCTTCTTGCTGCAGAACGTAATGATAAAGGTCTGTTTTCCTCCTTTTTTTTTTTTCTCACTGACATGATGCCTGGTCCATAGGAGCTGCACCTTAAGTCCTCAGTGAGGGACTGATGAGGATGGCCTCAATGTTACCACATGGGGCCATTCTCCAGCAATGTGCTCTAACTCACCCTCCATTGTTTTCAGTGTTGCTCTGGAATTTGCCTTCCAAAGCCATACCTGGGGGACAGAAAAGAGGTGTGTGTGTGTGTGTGTGTGTGTGTGTGTGTGTGTGTGTGTGTGTGTGTCCATGTCCAATTTTGCTTTTAACACTTTTGCAATTAATATGTCATAGATGACAAACTGATTATGCCCTCTACCTCCTCTTTATTAAGTAGTTTTCCCAGCACCACACATAAGCAGAACTAGCTGTTTGCTCCAAATAAATCAGGGGAGGCTTCCGAACCATCCCTGGTTGCTAACCACACTGACTTGAGCTGCTCAGGTTAGAGGGGGGAGGCCCTGAGGCAAGCCTGCAACCGGCAACCGCCCATTCTGGGGTTCTGTTTCTGAACGTTTGCTGCCTGCCCTTGGTGGTTGGTAATTGCTGGGTTCATTGTGAGCCTTAGCTCTCTCAGGTGTATTTCCTAAGCCAACATGAAAAGAAAATGATAAGGGCCGGCACAGGGAGGTGTTTATGTTTTTGGCCCTGGCCAATTGTTCCTGACCTAAAACAACAGTTAGGGCAGATGGAAGGGCCGGGATTATACCGTGGACCACAATGGAAACCCAAAACTCTCCTTGCAGAGTGTGCCCAGCACCCAGCTGTCATCCACTTGCCGCTAACGTAGCCGCCACCCAGTAATTAACACGCCCGGGCTCCCCTTTGGAAAGAGGGAGAGATCAATAATGCACGTGTCCTTCCAGGCCAGAGGCAGGTGAGTCCAACCTAGAAAATCACAGAGGAAGTGATCCCTCTGGTCATTGTTCCTTACAGTTGAGCAAGCCACTAACAAGGTGAGGCTGGTACTTAACACCCCTCCAGGGCCTCGGAAAGGGTCGCATGATAAGGAAAGAAGAAAAGACACCGCAGCTACAAGAGGGACAGTCCTGGGGGCCCTCAGTGCCGCTCTGGATATTAAGACAAGCCTCCCTCCCCAAGTGCCGGCTGCTAAAGAGACACACCTATGGCCTGAATCTCACGTCTTGGCCATGGGTAGAGGTTTATGCATAAGTGAACTTAAGTGAAATGGATTAAATTAAAACTTGCCCAGTGGGGCTGGGCGGATGCCTCCGTGGATAAAAGCACTTGCTGCTCTTGCAGAGGGGACCTTGGTTCAATCCTCAGCACCCACATAAAGTGGCTCACGACCACTTCTAGCTCAAGCTTCAGGGGCTCTGACACTGTTTTTGGGCATACTCGTGTGTCGCACGGACAGACAAGCAGACACGCACACACTGACATAATTCAATAAAAACTTCAATTTGTCTAGTTAAACTTGAATTCAGATCACGGAGAGAAAACTCTTTACTTTTCCATATTCCATACAACGCTGGGGCATGTACAAACCTCCATTGTCTCTAAAATTCAGCATTAATGATACATTCCTTTGTGGTGTTTTTGTTTGTTATCTATTTGTTCTGTTCTGTTTTCCCCTGCTAACTCTCAATACCCTGACCTCATTATATCAGCGGTAAAGAGAATCTTTGGTAAAGAGAAATCTGAACTTCAGAGTAAATATGGCACTCATTTAAGGTAAGGGCTTGGTGAGCATGCAGTGGAGTCACATGACTCTTTCCAGTGTCTTTAGTCTAACCCTCCCCCCAAATAAGCTAAAGTTCCCTGCACTGGTCAGTGGGGTGAATAGAAGTAAACATCCCCAAGTTTAACTGTGTTTCTGCAGTCGTGGACTCTGCCCATAAAATCTCATTGCTGCCTCCTCCCCCGTTTGCTAAATGACAAGGTTCCTGTGTATTTCGGGGTCCCCACCGCCCAGAGCTGGGCACAGCACGGGGTCACAATGCTCTCCACCTGGGGTCATAACTAGGTTTCTCCGTTTGCATTTCCATTGGCGCGTCTGAAAAGGGTGCAGTGGCAGACATTTGTGACACGATGGAATTTGCCCAACGCCATGGTTTCTATGGCGACAGAAACCTAGAAGGCTGTTGTTAGACACCTGAGTGGGTCAAAAAGGAGACGGTGAGCTGTGGTGTAAAGAGGCCTGGTAACAACTGCCCACTGCCAATCAAACAAGATGGTCTCCACCCGTGAAGATGGAGATGCCACAGGAAAAAAGATCAGTCGTTTGAATTAGCAGCAAATCCACGCCCTCCTCTAGATCAGCTCTCCATGTAGTCAACTATCTTCCAAAATGCCACCAGGCATGGTGGTGCTCACCTTCATCCGCAGCACTAAGACAGAGGTGGGCGGCGCTCTCTGAGTTTGCAGCCAGCCTGGTCTATACAGGGAGTTCCAAGGATGGAGAAGTTGGACAATAAGAAGTTGGGGCTTGCCCGCACATTTCTGCCAAGTGAGACATTGTAAAAACAGAAGCCAGCACCCTGGACTCAAGGGGGGATGGACTATGTGTGGAGGTCTTGATGGTTTTCAAAATCAGCTTTGCTACAGGGAATTTCCTAGAAAGGGAAAACGCACTTATGTTTTATTTTAATTAAGATCCAATTTGAGGGGCTGAAGAGATGGCTCCTGAAGATTGAAAAGTGGTTATGAATGGTTGCTATTCTACCAGAAGACCCAGGTGTAGTTCCCGGCACCCACATCAGAAAGCTCCAGATCCAGGAGATCCAACACACTTTTGGCCTCCTCAGGCACTTGCTCACATCTTCACACACACACACACACACATTTTTAAAGTTAAAAAAAGAGCTAACTTTGGGTTTGTGTGTAAGGAGGCAAACTATACAGACCACAACAAAAGGCAGATCCAAAAGCACAACCCCTGAAGCATCCCTCACTCTCAGGACAGCCTTCCTCACTGAGGCAGCAAAGACTGAGTAAGGGTCGACCCGGTGGTGAGTGCTGTGTTAACCGTGGCACGCTGCCTCAGACAAATCTTCTCAAAGGACTCAAGATGTAAACAGACCACAGTAACTCAGTCACATAATGGCAAGAATTGCGCCTTGACATACCTGTTTCGAAGAGTCCCACCGTGACTTGTTAAGAGGACAGGACAAGCAGCCATAATAAAATCATTCCCTCTGCTGATCTACCAGAAGCTGCGTGGAACGCTACCAGAGTCCCATTGTGGTTTAAACAGTTATTTTGGTCACAACGAATTCCTTGGGTCTAAAGACAAAAAGCCACTTGTTTTGTTTATTTTAATTGTTGTGATAAAACACACAATTAACGTTCACTATGTAACTCTTCCTAAATATGCAACTCACTGGCATTGGCTACATTCAATGTTGTGCAACCACTGCCTCTACCCCGCTCCAGAAATGTCAACTTCCTGTTTGGAAATTCCACACTCAGGGGACAGTGGCACGCCATTCTCCTTCCTCTCAGCCTCTAGTAACGTCCCTTTTATTCACTGTAAACTTGTCTGTTCCCGACACCTCGTATCACGGAGTCACAATGTTGGTCGATCTCTGATTTATGTCATTAAGCGCGTTTCCCTGGTCCACCTACGTTGCAGCGTCCCTCTCTGGGGCAGGATAATAATGTCCCGCTGTATGCGAGTACCGCATTTTGTTTGTGCACAGTGATGGCTAATTTTGGACGTCAGTTTAACCCACCTGGGAGGAAGGAGGCTCAGCTGAGGGAATAGCTTCATCAGACGCTAACTTCATGTGTGGGGCTGTCTCTTGATGGTTGGTTAAGGTGGAAGGCTAGCTCACTACAGTGGTGCCCCCCCACAGCAGGTGGTCTTGGGATGGTGACAATGTTCTTCCGTGGCCTCCCTTGCTCCTTCCTGTTTGAGTTCCTGTCCTGGATTCCCTCAGTGATGGACTCGTGATCTGAACTTGTAAGCCGATTAAACAGTTTCCCGTCCAAGTTCTCTTTGGACTGTCGTCTGTCGCTGCCATGGAGGAGCCAATGAGAACATTCATTCAGTCTCTCCATGTTGGTAGGCGGTTTGTGTGGCATTTACTTTCCTAAAAGCTGTTTGACTTGTGTTCCACAGTGTTGTATCCATTTTTGTTGTTTTGCTTAATGTTGATACAAGGTCTCACTGTACAGACCAGGCTAGCCCTGAACTTGTGTTGAACTCCAAGCGTTGGTACCACACTGTCCTGTCAAGCCCCTCTGTGTGGTGACCGTTTCTCTACTGCTTGCCTAGAGAAGAAAGGTCTTGTGACCAGTAGACCACAGTCTCAATGCCGAGGCAGCAAGCTTTATTGGAACCAACTGTGGGCTACACAGCGGGCTAGTAGCGTAAGCTCTTTGCTTCCTACAGGATAGTATTTCTCTATCTACCTCTGCCTCTTGCTAAGCAAGAACCCTCACACCTCCATGCTCGCAGGGACAAGGGGAGAAAGGAAGGGGGCGAGCAGGCCGCTTGTCTGTGCCTGCCTGGCTTTCTCTGGGCCTCACGCTTAGCTCAGGTCTCCCAAGCCCGGCAGATGCTCCGTGCACCTCACTGGGCCCTTCCCACCATGTCCACCTCCAGACTAGCTGCTCATTAAGGTGGGGCTCACGAAATGTCTGCTGCTCGGCTGAGGGCAGATGTTCTCAGCTGGTGCAACTGGCTTTCTTCCGTGTGTCTGACCCTCCACTGCACCAGCCTGGGCATATTCTGAAGTGCAAACACTTTTCCATTTCAAATCTCTGTGTGTGGAGTTTGGGATTATCTCGTTGGGCCAAGGGCAAGCCCTGGGCTTGCTCAGCCAGAACAAGGTGGCCAAGGTGTGACTGAAGGAGACACGAAGTCCCAGGGCCACTCAAGTTGTTATAGTTCCCATCCCACCACTCACCACTCAAGTCCTTAGCCAGGGGGTGGGGGAGTGGGGGGTGGTTCATCACTCCACGGCTAACACAGCAGGGTCTCTGCTCCCCCTTCCCTTCAGTTCTAATAAGGCATTGTGAAGTTATTGATCATCAGATTCTACACAGTACAGGATGCTGGACCACGGTAACCACAGTTTCCCTCCCCCCTCCACTCTTCCCAGTTCTCGGCCTCCCCACCATAATCAAATATACACATGAGAACCCCAAAGGAGCCCGATCCCGTGATAATAACGTCTATGGCAGGCATGCAGAGCCAGCCCCTCCACGTGCCGTCACAGCCAGCCCCTCGCCACACGGGGGATGTGCTCCGAGGTAAAGCCTCAGTTTCCTTCTCTGCTGGAACTGACCAAGGACCTGAGGGAGAAAAATGGGAACCAGAAAAACGGACCAGCTCTTCCCGCCTGCTCTTTCCAGAACCCCTGCCAGTCTCTACATGGTCAACAGGAATAGAAAAGAATTCAAAGAGAATGAAATTAAAATGCACACCACATCGCTTTAAGTGGCAATATTTTTGTGTCTTGGTATAGTTCATTTGTTTTTGACATTTTGAGGTTCTGAAAGAGTCTTGGCCTGCATATGTAGGATTACGTTTTATTATTCAAAGCATGGGCCTCAGTGGATAACGGAGGCATGGGGCGGCACCTCTGTAATCTCAGCAATCAGGAAGCAGAGGCCGAGGATTGTGGTTTTGAGGCCAGCCTCACCTTAGATATGTAGTGAGACTCTATCAAAACAAAATTGGAGCTGGGGCAATGGCTCAGTGGGGAAAACGCTTGCTATGCAAGGGTAAGGATCTGAGTTCGAATCCCCATGTCCCACATAAAGCCAGGGGTTGCAGAGTCAATGTGCATTTGCAATGCTCATAAAGTGAGATGGACAGTGGGGAGAGGTAGTATGGTAGTGTATAAAACACAATCAAATAACAAAGGGACCCTGCTTCAAACAGTGTGGAAGGCGAGGACACACACACACACACACACACTGACCAGCACTTGGGATTTCTCTAGCATCAACTACCCTGGCTGTTTTCAACCCCAACCTCTATGCTACTGGCACCATGCCTGTGTGATACTGGGCAAGTGTTGATATTAAAATTCGCATGTTAGATGTTTCCATATTGAGATGCCAGCCACAGTTCTCTCTCTTAGTTCATTCAAAACCATTTTGCATAGTCCAAACAGTCACTGATCCTCATGGCACCCCAGTGATAAAAGTAGCATTATGCTTTGCCCCGTGGACGGCTCTTCATTTGCCTGACACCAGGAAAAGCAGCGACACTCCGTAATCAAAGTCCAAAGTTCTCCAAACCAAGTGCTCACTGCATCCCAGTCTCAAATGTGCAGCCTTCTGACCCGGTGGTGAGTTCTGGCTTCTCCCACAGGAACCTGAGTTTCCTTTAGTGTTCTTTGCATGATAAAATTAATCCGACATTGGGCTGGGAAGTTGATCCCTAACTACCGGACTGTCTCCAGTCCTTGAACACTGTATATTTCTACCATTCGAAACGGGTTTTGGTTGCCCAGTTTTGCCCCCTGATAGCAAGTGGCAAGTGAGAACAGAAGGGCCAGCACTCGGTAAGGAGAAGCTATCCAAACGTTCTCCCGCCTGAGGCAGGCCTGAAGTGATCCAGGCGCTTCAGCAGACAGCTGCCCGCCTCCTGTGTGTCTGTGGAAATGGAGCCTCAGGCCCAGCAAGGTTAAGCTGTTGGAAATACGGACAAAGGAGGTGAGCCCTTCCTTTGAAGCAAAGGCCAGAAAACAGCATCAGGGGTGGTAGTTACAGCAGAGCATGGACAGGAGCCAGGGTGGGTGGTGGGGGAGCCCTTAGCGGAGCTACCCAGGCCACCTGCAGGGTTGCCTGCTGCTGGGACCTGTGGTGAGTGTCTGGTAGAGCTCACAACACTTCACACACATTCAAAACTACAAAGTCAGTAGAAACTGAGTCTTAATGCCCCTGCAGGAGGAGCCCAGTGTTTAGACCCGGGTGGTCACCAGCCAGACAGCACCTAAGAGCCTTCCTGTATAGAATGCCACACCTCACCTTGGGCTGTCCAGCACAATGGTGTGGGGTCCAGACAACCAACAAAAGTGCCGCCTTGGATGACACAAACCAGCCCTTGTGGGTGGCTGCTGTCTGGAGACACTCAGGACTTGAGCACTCATGCAAGGGCAATAAGACAGAACTGGAGGCCTGGGCCCGCGCTGGGGGATGACGTCATAGCATGGACGGCTGCCTCCCTCCTTCTTCTTCTTTCCACGGTCTGGAGTATCTGGAGGAAGTCCCTCCCTCTCAGGCTTCTCCAGCTTCCGTGTGCACAGGAGTTGGGGGCCTGGACTGTGGCACAGTCTGCCTCGGGGCTGAGGACGGAGCCAAGACTTTGATTGCTAGCAAGTTCCCAGAAGGGATCGCGGCTGCTGGCTTGGGGCTCCATGGACTGCGGCGAAAGGCTCAAACTCCAGACATCACTAGATGGCCTGCAGGTCTTCAGACGCGTTCTGTCAAGGCTTGGTTTCCATGCTTCCCTCCCTCCTCTCCTCCCTCTTCCTCCGTCCCTCCTTCCTATTTCCTGTTTCCCTCAGTGCACTGTAACATCAGCTAAGCTAACCAATGTCTTCTAGGGGCCAGTATTTGCACTTTTAACTTTTGCCCAAATGAGGGAAACTCCAGGGTTGTTTGCACACACACACACACACACACACACACACACACACACACCACATAACACACAGATAAACACGCACAAACCGCACACACACCACACATACCACACACCACACACACACATACACACACACACACCACACACACACACACACACACACACACACACACACACACACACACACTGCACTAAGTATCCCAAGAGGAAAGCTGGTAAGTTAGACCTATCAGGCTCTCCAGTCAATTCAAGCCATCAGATCTGCCAGGGGCAGGTCCTGTCCAGACCACAGAGCTTAGATACCAGTTCTGAATCCCTGAGCTCACTGCTGCCATAACACAGGCTACTGCTCTGTCACAGAGCAGAGATAGAACAACAGCAATCTACGACAGGTCTGGGGAGACGGCTCACCTGTAGAGTGTCCCACAAGCCTGAGGACCTGAGTTTGAGCCCTCGAGCCCGCATTAAGAAACCCTGGTGTGGGGTCTGCACTAGTAATCAGTGCTGCAGGGGGACAGAAACAGGAGGGTCCCTGCGGCTTACTGCCAACCAGCCTAGCCTAACTGGTGAGCCCTGGCCACTGAAAGACCCTGTCTTAAAAAGGAGAAACGAAGCGGACAGCACTTGAGAAAGACCTTTGGCCTCCATACACCTGTGTACTCATGGGAATACAGACACGTGTACACACACACACACACACACACACACACACGCACACGCACACGCACACACAATCCACAGGTCTGTGGAGATTATATTCATCGATGTTATCGTAAGATGATTTTTGATACTCTCTAACTTGGGAGTACCCACCTGTGCCCATATTTTCTGTCCAGAGAGTCTGTGTTACCTAGGTGTGGAGCTCAGAGGCAGCAGGACGTAGGATGAAAAAGCCAGCCTGAGAGAGTGTTTTAATTGGACGGAGTTGCACACAGAACTCTCGACATTAATTACAGGGTTACGTAATTCCGCATCTTCCAACCTTTCCTGGTGTGTTTATAGGGCCATTAACCAAGACACCTGAGCGTTTCCCCACCCCACCCTCAAGAGTGGCATCTCAGTGACTTTGCCAATCAGAGGATGAAGATTGCTGTGGCATTATTTGGCAGAGCCAAGTCCCCTGCAGCAGCTCCAGTGTGGTTCCCAGGCCAGCAGCCTGGGGTCTGAGTCACCAACAAGAATGAGGCTAGATAGGGTGGGTCCACCTGAGAACTTAAAGAATCCTCAACAGTTCTGCCTAAAACAGGATTAGGTGTTTCTTTGAGGCTGTTCACCGATGACAGACATGTCTTTTTGTCCTGGGCTCCTAAAGAAGGGTAAAGACCCAGTTTGCTGGCAACCAGCTGAGTCCTTCCTTGCTGCCAAGGAAAGACCCAGAAAAGCCTTAACTGCTGCCTCAGTGAGCCCTGAAGTTTTACTTGGGCTTTTCGGTCACAGGACTTGCTGTGCTCTCGGGCCTTTGTACTCTGCCCCCTGGTGCCTCACTGCATCCAGGGCCCTTGTGATGACAGCCTGGAGCAGGACTGCTGGATGGCCACCCTGAGAGCCTTCTTCCCCTCTGACTTGCCCTGTGGAGACCTCCGAAGGCAAAGAGATACACCCTGGGCATCCAAACCACGCTTGTGGGCATGTGGACACGTAGAGCTAAAAGCATTTGGGAGTTTCTAAAGTGAAATACCTACAGGATTAATCTGCATGGACACTTGAGTTTCTCTCACTCTGTGGAGTGAGTCACCTTAGAGGAGGCAGCTGCAGCTCCAGCCCTTGGCTCCTAAGAGCACAACGCGGAGGAGCAAGTGCAGAAGACAACGCAGCCTGGCTGGAGCTTCTACGCGGCCTGGAATTTGTTTCGAAGCACCAACAACACAGAGACATGATGAGGATTATATTAACAAGGGATTTGAATGATGAGGATTATATTAACAAGGGATTTGAATTGAGAGGCAACGTGTGGCAGGCGTTGTGTTTAGATATTAATAAGCTTCATAAAAGATGTACAGCCATTGTTTTTCAAGTATGAGCCAAGTGTGGGCATTTGCTGCTGACTGCTCAGCGTGGCTGGGAGAAAGAAATCCCTAGGTTTCTAATTCCTGCATTGGTTAAAACAGGATTAAGTAAAAATGGAGCCTGGTCCTTCAGAAAGACCTGTGTGACTGAAGGTAATAGCCTGGGGCTTGGTGTGCGCAAAACTAGCTCAATGAAAACCAAGTGAGGTCGTCCTCGGGGGATTCAGACTTAGGGAAGTACCCTCTATGCCTGGGGCTTGGCAGCCAGGACTGGCATTTTGGACCTATGATGTTCAAGGCACTGCTTCTTGTCAGGCTGTGCCTTGAAACTGAGGAAAATTGATCAGAGGAAAAGGAAGAACCAGGTTATAAAAGGAAAGCCACGCCTCATCTGGGAACTACAGACAGGGTAAAGTTTTACTTGTCAGCAAGCAAAACAGAGAGACTGGTAAAGGTAAATCTAGAGAGCAAGATGTCTTTATTGCCTGCCTCCACACAAACGTGGCTGCTGAAGGCAGAAGAGCTGCGGAGTATTCCCCTCAGGCAGCTGGGAGGAGGCAGGTCTTGGGCTGCTAGCAAACTCAAAGAGTAATCTACCCAGTAGAGGTGTGAATTAGCCTGTTTATTTGAGGCTATCAGCCATCTTTACGGTAGGAACAATGACTGAACCCCTGTACACTAGCCTCAGCTCTGCCTTGTAAGGAGATTCTCCTTTCTTTACTTTCCTTGAAACGAACTTCCCGACCTGAGTGCAGGAGTCAGTGCGGATGTGCAGAACATGCCATGGTTTCCTCTGTTTACCAAAAGAGATCCATGCTAAGTCTGTCCACAGAAGGGGAATAAAGCCTCATCATTTGGGTTTTTATTAAAATGGTCTTTTCATTCCACAATTAAAACGTTTTATTTCTTTTTTTTTTTTCCAAGCTTTGAAATGGCAATAGATTGCTAGCCCCTTTCAGGGTCAGCCACTCACAGAAATGGTTCCTTTATCTGTTTTTTTTCCCTTCTTCGTCTTAAATGCTTTTACCAAGAACCCAGCTCTCCAAGCTGATGCCCAGCAATGTAAGAGACGTAAGCCGCATCCGGTCTCAGCAGCAAGTTGGTGCCAATGTTAAATTACTATTGGATAAACAGCAAGGCAATCTTTATCTAAATAATCAGCTGTTCCCCAAACCACAAATAACAACAGGATCTGATCTCCACTGAATCAGTGAAGAGCGGAGACGTCAAGAAGAGACTGAGGCAGGGGATTTGGGTTGTTTGTTTGTTTGTGTTTCTTTTACAGCCCCCCTCTTCTAAGCTCTACTCAACTTCTTTTTTTTTTAACACGGCTTAGGGGAGGGCAGGTGGAGGGCAGGAAGGGCATAGCTCAGAAAGTCTAAAAAAAATTTGACATCACTTAAGTCACGTGATTGGCAAGAGCCAATGATGATGGGCTGTGGAAAGGGGAACAGTTAAATTTGTAATTTGGGTTGTGTGAAAACTTCTTTGGGTCTCATAAACAACCACAGAACCACAAGTCGGGTAGCCTGGCAGTGTGAGAAGTCTAAACCCGGCACAGTGGTCAGTAGGAAGGACGAATCACACTGAATGCAAACCACAGACTCTCGCAGAGCGGTGAGCAGCTCAGCCCACAGCCTAGGCGGTGCTTTTTTTTTTTTTTTTTTTTTTTTTTTAATCTTTAAGAATTTGAATGTTTGTTTCTGCAAACTGCAAATGTACTTTTCCCCCCCATAGGGCCCATGGAGTTCCAGGGGTGTTAAGGTTGGGGGAGAAAGAGACTTAGAGAGCCATGGTGGGAGGTAAGGTCAAAGGAGATGACCTTTCTTGGTTTTTGCTCTTAAGGTAAAAGAAATCATTGAATCCCCCCACCTTCAGAAGAGGTGCGTTTTCGAAAGGAAACGATGGCTTCAGACAGCATTTTTGAGTCATTTCCTTCATACCCACAGTGCTTCGTGAGAGGTGAGTACGCTGGTCTTTTTATATCTGATTTTATTCAGCTTTGCACAGACTGAAATGGCAGCCAGAGGACCCTCGGGTGCTTGCCTGGGGTCCCTGCCTGCTTGGGGGGAGGAATTCAACCAGAAGCCTGTGATTATGAGGCAACTGGATTATTTCTTTGTTGGACGCTGTGCTGCGGAGATGTTTTAATAAATGCTTAGTTGAGCTATTGAAGTATTTGGTCGCCGAGGGAAACTTGTGTCAAGTGCTTTGGACTGCTCTTGTTTAAAGTCCTGGAGATTAGAGGCTGGCACCAAGGCTAGTCTTTGGGTTTGAGATGGCTGTCCGTTTCCTGAATGACTCTATTGGAGTTATTCTGAAGTCAGCAAGCTGTCTGGCCCTGTCGGTGAGTTCAGCTTGTCCGGAGCTTAGCAGGCTCAGGTACTTAAGCTGACCAGGAGGAATGGTGCCAGTAATGTGGACTGGAAGAGGCAGCTCGCAGGTATACCTTGGACCCGCCTGGAGATTTCAGGGCCAAAGTGGCGACTCTGACTCCCAGAGAGCAGGATCTGGGCAGACTCATTCTGGGAAAAATCGTCAGAAGGGGCTGCGCTGTGGTTTTTCTTTTAGCCTCAATTGCAAAAAGGCAGTCGGCATTGCTCAAGACAGAAAGCCAGCAAGCTGTGGCATACACAGTCTCTCTCAAAAAGAGCTATGGAACCATTTCCTAAGTCCACACATTCTCACAGCTAAAATTACTAGATTGCAGACTTTGAGGTAGGCACCATGCAGGTCTCCAAACCTGCCTACATTTTCATAGCCAACCTCTTGAAACTTAAAAAGCCGGAGTTGAGCCATGAGTGGCCATGTGTGTTTTGTGGATCTTTCATGGTAAATGGGGACTGAGCTTAAGCAAATAAAAACAGTGTCATAAAAATTTCATGAAGGTACAGCCGTGCATCAAGACATGCTCTTTGACCTGTGCCTGCAGCTTGTGGCTTGATGGTTTGGCAAAACTGATATGGAGTGGAATTCAATGGGGGGGGGGGGGGGAATCATTCATTTTCTGGGTACAAATTCTTATGCACACCCAACCAGTATCTGTGAATCATTATTTATTCACGCAGCCAAGCGCAGGGGAATGCAGAGCACTTGCCAGTCACTTTGTCGGAACAGATGCTATTAAGGATGTCATAGCGGTTCTATGTGGGAATATAAGAACTAGGGGAAGGTGTGTGTGTGTGTGTGTGTGTGTGTGTGTGTGTGTGTGTGTGTGTGTATGCGTGCACATGTACATGTGTGTGTGTGTGCGCGCGCGCGCACATGTGCTTGAAGGTTTGGGGGGGTGGCATCAGCATTTAAGGAGAAGGAGAAGAATGCAAGCCATTAACCAAATCCAAGCTTTAAACTAAAGGGCTTTCAAGTGCTGCCTTGCTGGCAGC
>CABHPQ010154968.1:538-17705 GCA_902168405.1 Peromyscus aztecus
TATATATATATATATATATATATATATATATATATATATATATATATCATGAATCTTAAAAGTTCTTATTAATAAAATCAAACCTGAGCCAGTTATTGGGGTGAACACTGGAAGGTCAGAGAGACAAAATAAGCCACAGCTATCTCACCTCGCCGGATCCTCAGCTGGTCTTGCTTCCTCAGACTGGAGGCCTCTGAGTCCTCATCCAGGATGGGTCTCAGCTGAACTGCTGCTGGAAGCCTGAAAGCTTAACCAGGCCAAATACTTAATCAGGCCAAATGCTTACCCAGGCCAAATGCTTCTTGTTTCTGGTCCTCATGCCTTATATACCTTTCTGCTTTCTACCACTACTCCCTGGGATTAAAGGCTTGCTTTCTGGGATTAAAGGTGTTGTCACCATGCCTGGCCATTTCCAATGTGGCCTTGAACTCACAGAGATCCAGAGGGATTTTTGTCTCTGGAATGCTAGGATTAAAGGCGTGTGCTACCACTGCCTAACCTCTGTTTAATATTGTGGCTGTTCTGTCTCTGACCCCAGATAAGTTAATTAAGGTACACAATATTTTGGGGAACACAATACCATCACATTTACATATATATACATATATACATATATATATATATATATAGTGCTACTCAGTACAATTATTGAATGTACAACAAAGTAAAGTATACATTGGTACTGATACAAGTATGAGAGAGCAATAAAGGATGCATCCAGGGAAATATATAAAGAAACCTTTGATTTTTTTTTTTATTTTGTTCTGCTTTTTTTGTATTTCATTTTAGGCTCTTTATGAACAAAGAATGATCATTTATTTGCACTGCTTTTGAGACATGATTTCTATACATATAAATTTTGGATATCTGCCCCTTTAAGTCCAAGACTATGCCTTGTCTCTTATATTTTACTTCTCATCATGCCCATAAAATATTAATACCATTACCAATTCAGACAAGTGCTACATATAAATGTAATATTGATGAAAGGAAACCTAGAGGCAGGAAACATAGTAGAGCTTTTACCTGTGATCAGGCATAAATAAATTCAGAATACAACCTTCTAGCAAATTGTGTGACTTAGGAAGTACACTTGAGTTTCAGCATTCAACATAGGTTTAGAAGGGACTCAGAGGCAGGGACTGTTTTCAGAGAACAGTAGACAAGCATATCAGTATTTGTAACACAACAGATGGGTGGTGTGGCAGAGGAAAGAGCTAACAGAGAAGGAAAGAGAAACAGTGACAAAAGTTGGCACAGAAACAGAGCAGAAAATCAGAGAGAATTCAGATATTCTGGCTGGGGACATGGCTCAGTGTTTGCTTATGATGTAAACATGAGGACCCAAGATTGTATCCTGTCCTCCCTGGGGGAAAAAGAAAGCATGGTGTGACTAGTTTCACATATATAACCCTCCCCTGATTGATACAAGAAACACACAGATCTTTCTGTAGAGAAGGTAGTGATCAGAGCAAGAGTGGCATAGAGTATAATCAATGGACATATGTGAGCAAAGTATATCATATCTTGTATAAAATGTCACAATGAAACCCATTATGTTGAGTATTAATTTTACTTACTTACTTATGTGGGTGATCTTTTCTGTAACCACCATGCTGGATGCACTGTTTTCTTTTCAGATGAGGGTCACGTAGGTGGGCATGGAACAAAAAAAGTTCCATGTTGGTTAAATATCTGACCTGAAAAGTCATGAGAATGAATTTGAGTTTGGAAATATGAGAAAAAAAAAACATTGGTGTGAGGAAAAGAAATTCCTCAGAATAAAGTTAAAGTTTCTGGAAGACAGTGTTTCAGATTTATCCCTAGAAAGAAGAAGTGAAACTATGTACATACTATACATACTACAGGAATAGACAAATTAAGGACTGAGTTTTTGTGGATCTTAAGTGACGTGGGTTTTTTTTATTGTTGTTTTTTTTGTTGTTTGTTTTTTTTTTCTCTATAGAATGGCATGGGATTTAAAACAAGTTCAGAAAGCTCCATAATTGCCACTAACAAAAATAATTAAGGTTTATAATTCTCTTCTTGCAATTTGCTGCTTCTGGAAGCTGTGAAATTATAATGATGTAATCACTGTGGAAAGTGTTTCTGAAAAAAAAAATGTGTCAGAACAATTATTAAAATGTTGCTGGTAATTGATACTGGCCCTTGGGAAACATCAACAAAAAGGACTAATAGGGATGAAATTCTTTGAGATTCTCTATTAGATTACCTGGTAACTGCTGTCTGCAACAAACAATGAAACCCAGGACAAAAAAATCTCCGCCAAAGAATTTACCTCCATGGACCTCATCAGGATGACCTCATCTTCAGGGCTCAGATTATGACCAGGCTTCAGTGGCCTAACCCCATTAGAAAAGTTACAGATTTGGGTTATGGTAGACCCTGGATCTAGGTGTAGTGATATATTGTGTACCCCAATAAAACTTGCTTGGGGAACAGAGAAGCAGAGCAAACCACAACCACCACCTGTTATCTTATCAACTCCACAGATCCTCTGGCTGAAATCTTGAGTCTTCTCCTAAAAGGGTCTCAGCTGAGCTGCCTTAGGTCCTGTTTCCTCACACTTTATATATCTTCCTCCACCCTGCCGTCACTTCCTGGATTAAAGGCATGAGTGCTTCAAAGTACTGGGATTAAAGGTGTGTGCCACCACTGCCTGGCTCTGTTCCCGGTGTGGCCCTGAACTCACAGAGATCCAGACAGATCTCTGCTTCCAGAGTGATAGGATTAAGGATGCGTACCACCACTCTCTGGCTTCTACGTCTAATCTAGTGGCTGGTTCTGTCCTCTGATCCTCAAGCAAGCTTTATTGGGGTACCAATACATCACCACATCTAGGGCTACACAGCGTGCCTTCAGCCTACACTTAGATGTTAGGTAACAAAACCAGGGGGAAAGAGAAAGAGAGACATGGAGTAAAGATTTGATTTGATCAGAGATTTTCCAGACAGATTTTCACTTACAGGTTAGAGTTAAGTAGGAATGAGTTACAGAAATGAATTGACATTGTTTGTTGTGAGGATCAGTGTGGACAAGAGGCAGTTTTCATGTCACCGTCTACATTGAACGGGTCATCAGAAGGAAGGCTTAGGTGGATCAAAACCATAGAGAAATGGCTGAAGGGAGGTCCAGAACTAGAGCCTGTATCAAAGGCTGCTTGTGGTTGTGTTATTGAAGACTTTTCATAATCTGGGGCTCTCCTGACAGGAGCCATGAGTACAAATTACACTTAATACAAATGCTTTAAAAATAGCAGAATTTGCTAAAGTGATAATTATCAAATTTAGGAGACTATTTAATTATAAGACTGTGCTCCTCTCATATTGTCATTTTAAGAGGAAAAACTGCTATTTATTTTTTGAAATCTGAGTGTTAGAATGTTGTTTTCTCTACTATAATTCTGTAAAAAAAAGAGGACTTTGTAGAATTATAATTTAAATAGAAATGTTGTGGGTATCAATTGTGCATGATTTAATGAAATTGGGCATAAGGATGTGAAATGACACCATCAAGATGGGAGACAAATGCCATAAACTGCAGGGTGGCCTTAGTGTTCTTTGCTTTTTTAAAATTTGTTTTGGTTTTTTGTTCTTTGTGGTAAAACATATAACATGATATATGCCTTGGTTCTGTATGAAAAAAATGCCCATTTTTGTCACTAGAAGTAATCATGGTATGTAGCTGGAGACTTTCTCTCCGCTCCCGCTAAGCCCCGGCAGTCCTGCAGCCCACTTATAAAATAAACACACAGACTCTTATATTATTTAAACTGTTTGGCCTAATGGCTCAGGCTTCTAGCTATCTAGTTCTTACATCTTAAATTAACCCATTTCTATAAATCCATACCTTGCCACATGGCTCGTAGATTACCAGTATCTTACATATTGGTACTCATGGTGGCAGCTGGCAGCCTCACTTTGACTCAGCCTTCCTGTTCCCAGAATTCTCTTCTCTGCTTGTCCCGCCTATACTTCCTGCCTGGCTCCTGGCCAGCATTTTATTTATATAGAGTGATATCCACAGCAATGCTATTAATTAGTTGCACAAATTTATTAAGCTCTTACATTCGCGGTATGCCCTATTTAGACATGAGATATTTTGAGACAGAGCCTTTTTATAATTTATATTTTTGTACTTATCATCATATACTCATTGCATAAATTAATGGCATTCTCTGATTTTCCATACTTACATAGTCTAGCTCTGTCTCCTAATTGCTCTCCTTCTACTCCATTGCCTAGCTTGCTATCCAGCTCCTACAGGCACACTTCAATTTGTCTTCTTTCCCCCTTCCTCATGTGTGTCCCTCAGGTCAGTGGTTTTTTGTTTTTGTTTTTTTTTTTCTTGTATTTGTCCAAGTGTGATGTGTTTTTTTCCCTTATAGGACAGAGGATGTGTGGCATTAGTTTTCCTGTCTGCCTGGATTTACTCAAGAAAATGTGACCCTTCTGCATCCATTTCACTTCAAATGACAACATTATTTGCTTTTTCTTAAAGGTATGATTACTATCTGATACTGGAAATATGCAGCATGTTCTGTATATGTGCATCTTCTGTAGATCATGTGGTCTGATTCTTGGAAGCCAGTAGCTGAGAAGATAAAATGATACAGATGTCATTGGAAATAGCATGGACATTTCTAAATAAAAGAAAAAAAGTTCTTTAATGTGATCTAGACAGCCAATATATGTTCTATAGTCAGAAAATTAAAATAATTATTGGGAGATACGTCTGTTATTGTGTTACCTTCACATTATTTTTATGTAGTTACTAAATTATGTGTCTGTTGGTAATGAACGGCTAAAGCTGTAGTATATATGTAAGTTAGCTTTAACAAGAGAAATTTCAAACTTGGATGGTAGCACATAACAATAGCCTCAGCTTTCAAGAGGCAGAGTCAGGTGGATTGCTACAAATTCTTGGCCAGCCAGCAGTACACAATAATTCTTGCAAATCCACTGCTATGTATATACAGAAATGAATCAGACACACAATACAGATGTTTGTATACTTGTGCATATGGTGACAAATTACACAATCACAGGCAAGATGTCTGTGAAGATTGAAAGGATGAATAAAGTAGGTATACTGGTTATTTGTGTCAACTTGACAAAAACTAGAGTCACCTGGGAGAAGGAACATGAACTGAGGAATTGCCTCTTTCAGGTTTACATTTAGGAAAACCTGCCGTGCATTCTCTTGATCAATGATTGATGTGGCAGTGGCCATCAAAGTGTGGGCTCTGCCACCGCAGGCCTGTTAATATCTGACAAAGGTTTGTTAGTATCTTGGGTACATATCTGCCAAAGGTTTGTTCTTATTGTACAGTCTGCTTTTAAACTGTGAAGTTTTTGTTACCATTCTTATAAAGATTAATTTTAATTTCTTCCATCTTTCTTGTTGACTCTTGCTATTAATTTTGAGTTCCGGATTTATCATGTTGGCATCATTGTCTATGTATAGATCTTTGAGTGCTTTTCTCTAGCAGTTTTTTTTTAAAGTTTAAAATCTGATTCATTCAAAGCTAATTTTGTCCAGAGTGAAAGTCAAGTGTCCAATTTTAGTCTTCTTGGGAGGATTTTCAATAAGCCTTTCTCAAATGTACATTTGTGTTCAATTTGTAGAGAATATGATAGCTGTAGCTACATGGGTTTGCTACTGGATCCTCTATTGTATTTAATTACTCTGCCTATCTGGGTTAGTGGCACTAGTATATGTTTGTTTGTCTTTTCTTAAATGCCATGCAATAATCTAAATCAGGTATTAAAATACCTCCACCATTACCCTTAATTTAAATACTACTTGGCTACTGTGTGTCTTTGGTACTTCCTTATACATGCTAGGAAGATGATCTACTTTTGTGAAGAATTTCATCATAAAATTACTGGTTTCACTGAGAGAATTTGGAAGCATTCCATGCTTTTCTACTTTGAGGCTTGTTTGGGAAAGGATTTGTTATTTCTTTCTTGAAGGATCTAGTAAAGAAACAGACTTTTCCATTTTGCACTGTCTTACAGCAGAGGGGCCTTTTTGTGCCTGCTGGAATCCCACCACTTTTTACTGATATATTTATTTTTATATACTCCCATTGGGGCATTTTTTGTAGTTCACACACATCTAGAAATTTGTTATTTGTTTTAGATTTTTTTCAAGTTACATCTATCTTTCTACCATCTCTCTCTCTCCTTCATCTATCATTCATTTACCTATATATCATCTATCTATCTATCTATCTATCTATCTATCTATCTATCATCTATCTATCTTCTATTTTCTATCACCACCTATCTATCTAATCTTTATGAGTTCTATGGATTTAAGTGATATCTATTCTATCATCCCAATATTACCTCTAACTTTAATATTTTTTAGACCTTTATTTCTCTCTTGCTACTTTTTTTTTAAATATGGGGTCTCAATATGCTGTAGCTCTGACTGTCCTGGAACTTACTATGTAGTCTAGGTTGGCCTTGAGTTCAAAAGAGATCCATGTGAATCTGCCTCCCAAGTGTTGGGATTACAGGTTTGTATTACCACTACTGGTACTTTTGTTTTATTTGTTTAATTATTTTTCAATCTTGTGCAACAAGATTGGGAATATGAGAACAATTTTCTCTTCATTCCAGATAGGTAACTCAAAACAGTTCAATGTAAGAATAACAGCAAAGTCAAACTTGCTGAATCAATTAGTTTTATATGGGGTTACTTGTAAGAGTAGGAGTACAGTGTTACAACAGCAGAAATGACTCAAAGATAGCTACATCACCAATGCTCACCCCAGCATGGGCAACAGCTCATGAAAATCAGACACCTAGAGTGCACTGAACAAGTTGCAGAAAGCTCAATAGATTGTTTGGAGAATGCCATTTTCACATGCATTAGTCAGTTTGAGTCTCTTAAAGGCAGCTCAGCTGATCTCATTCTCTTCCAGGCAACTTGGTTGTCTCTTATAGGTTGCTCAACTTGTTAGACCGTATCTTTCTGAAGTCTTCAATTCCTATGTATTTCAATAGATAGTGGCCTTGTGTATTTTGTCAATGTCAGGAACTTCCTGAAGTGTTTGAGTTTATTTTGGGGCTTAAAGATCATCTTGAAGAATGGAATGTTTTATCCAATACTAGCTCCCTCCAGCCCTCATTTAAGATATGTTGTGTCTTTATGGGGTTTCCTCATTATCTCAGAGAAAATAGCTATACAACATCTTGTATTTTCCTTTTCAAGGAATCAAATCGCTTTATTCACGTTTTGTATTGTTCTTTAGTTTCAAATCATGCATTTCACCTGTTATCGTTACTATTTTGCCCTTTAATTTTCAGTTTGACTCATCCTTGCTTTTCCTAAACCTTGAGAAATATTTTTAGGTTATTTGTGATCTTTGGATTTTGATTGTAAGCAATTATACTGGAGAATGTCCCTTTTAGAACTATCTGTCGAGATGCCAAAAGTTTTGGCAAGTTGTGATTTTCTTTTGTTTTATTCTTAGGATCTTCACAAATTAATCATATGGACATCTTTAGTTTCAAGTCAACTAGCAATAGTACATATTTCAGCCTTCTTGTATTTTATATGGTCTATAGCAGTGTCTCTCAAACTGTGGGTCATGGCCCCTTTGAGGGAGGGTCACATAATCAGATAACCTGCATATCAGATATTTACTTTATGATTCCTAACAGTAGCAAAATTGCATTTATGAGGTATATACAAAATAATTTTATGGTTAGGGATCACCACAAAATGAGGATGTATTAAAGGGTTGTAGCATTATTGATGTTGAGAACCACTGATCTGTAGGTTTTGCTATTGATTTCTAGTTTTATTTGATTGTGATCTGCCTTCCTGAAATACAAGGCATTATTTCACTGTTTTCAGTTGTTAGAACTTGCTTTGTGGTTTCAATACCAAGAAAGGAAGGACCAGATTCTAAGCTTCCTACTTAGTGCAGCATTATGAAAATGAGTACAAGGCACATCTGTCACAGCTTCTCAGAGGAGACTGTCCCCAGGCAGCACTTATGCTCTGCTACTTCTCACCAATCTTTAACCAATACCAAAAGGGAGTTTGTGGGAAGAAACAAACTTCAATGAAGCAGAGACCACCTTAGAATGGATTCATTCTAATGTAAACAAATCAGGAATACATTGAATAAAAATGTAGTTCATTTAATATAAACAGATCCCAGCGTTTGCCAGTACTAAATGCAATATTAAATAAAAATAGAAGGTGGATGATAGATTTAAAAAATACAGTTTACTAAGTAGATGGATAAAAGTAAGATATATTTTATATCTTTGCATTTATCTATATTGATATCACAAGTGAAAACAAATTCTTATAAATTCAAATGAATTTCACTAATAAATGATGGCATAATTTTACTGTCTTTTACATTCTAAGTTTTATCACATCTACTTCCTGTTGTGTTTCAACATCAGTCTTTGTGTTGATATTTACTTGTCAGTAAATTAGACATCTAGAACAATAGTAAGATCTTAATTAAATGAATCATCTTACATTCAGAGAAATTATTTCACTTTGAAAACAATCACTTCTTAATTAGTCACTTTAATAACATTATAATTTAGTGCTAACAAATGTGTTCAATTAACTGGAGTATAATCTGAATTAATGAGATAATTATATAGATCTTCAATTCCCTGTGTAATGGTGGACACTAGTTTGATTTTTTTCAAATATTGCCACATCAAGCTCATAGCTCCAGGACTGTTTATCATCGGATTCTTCCTTCTCAAATGTAAAACAATCAAAGCCACTTTATGAAAGGACATAGTAATTAATATTTAACCGAATAAAACATCAATTACATTGAAAGAATATGCCAAATTACTTTCAAAATTAAAATTACTTTTGAAATTTTAATAGTCATATAGTTACTCAATTTATATAAAATATGTATTATTTTTTCCATTTTGTTTTACTCAATAAAAACAATTAATGAAGGATCTAATTAAAACAGGAAACATTTTACTCTGCTTCAATAACAGAAAAAAATTTTTTGTTGAAAAATTCATAGAATACTCTGTAACTGCACTCTTTCATCATTTTCATTAATCATCAGATTTGTATTTTAGCAGTTTTAAGTTTTTCTGTCATATATGGAATTATTCATAGATTTTTCTGTAATCTTACCTGTGACACCATGATCCAAAATATATAATATGACATTGCTGCTGTTACAATTGCATTATGTCTTTTATTTGGTTAAGTAAATCTTCTGAATCATGTACAAGACATCATTGAGATTAGGGATTGTTTTTATAACAATTGCTCATTACATATTTACATTAAAACTAACTCTTGGCTGGGCAGTGAAGGCACATGCCTTTAATCCCAGCACTTGGGAGGCAGAGGCAGGCAGAGCTCTGTGAATTCAAGGCCAGCCTGATCTACAGAGCAAGATCCAGGACAGGCACCAAAACCACACAGAGAAATGCTGTCTGGAAAAAAAATACTAACTCTTGTTTAGGTAGTTAGGGAATATTAACTATACTTTGCTATATCTTCATTAAAATGTTAATTCAATATTTATATTTTTATAATGGTTATTTATAAAAATAGTCGGAATTTTATTTTAAAACCTGTACTATTACTAGAAATTTTGTGGAGCTATGCTTAGAGTGTTACATGTTATTAAGGAAATTGAGGTTTCTTCTCAGGGATTTTCCTGTTGATGAAATAATTTAAGAACAGACTCGGAAAGAAACTTAAGGTCACTTTTATTAGAATGTAAAAGAAAAACTCCCAGGGCACAAACTCAGAATAAGAATATGGAGGAAAAGGAGAAAAAAAAATTATACCGGTTGAGTCATTCAGGTAGTTTAGCAATGGAGGACAGACAAACAGTCGAGTGGCAGAACTGGGGAACTTCAGAGAAAGCCCATATTCTGCAGAAGAAAAAGAGAAAGGAGAGCATGGGAAAGGAATTTGGGTAAAAAATGTGGCTCATTCTTCTAAATACTGCTACATGCTCTTTATTCTTGTTATTTAGTGTTTCTCCATTAGTCAGAAATATCCAGTGGAATATTACCAACCAAATTCTTACATGTATAACAACAGACTTATTAAATTGGCTCACATGTTCAAAAGGGACAGAATGTTTCCAGGATTCTGGTAAGATTTGGAAGGCCAGAGAAACCAGAATCTCCACAATAGTAATACAGCTCTTGATCCAATGTAACAAGAAGCATCATTGATGCAAATTTCTAAATCCAAAGTTTAATAGAACCTGGGATCTGAAGAACAAGGGTGGTGGCAGCAGGAAAAGCCAATGAAAAATGAAGTACTTCTGTCTTCTTGTGTTCTGTCTTTGCCCCTGGCTAATTTGGATGTAGTTCTCTCATACAGGAATACATTTTTTTTTCATCTACTTGGATAATTAACATGTAAATCTTCACTGGAAACAAACTAATGGGCATATACAAATGTAACACTGGGATGAATTCTCAGGTGTTCCTCAATCCAACGAGGATGAGACTCAAAATAAACCCTCAGAATAGCAATAGTAGACACCATCTTATGGAAGCAGACTCTTTCACCTGCTCTTGGGACCCTCTTCCTTCTATTGGGTTGCCTTGCTCAGATTTGATATGAGGTTTTGTGCCAAGTCTTATAGTATCTTGGTATGTAGTGTTCAGTTGACATCCCTTGGAGGCCTGATTTTTTTTTTAAGGGAAATGGAGGGGTAGCTGTGGGGAGAGTGGAGGTGTGGTGGGGGCGATGTGGAGAGAGTGGAGGTGTGTGGAGGGGAGGGGGCGTGGTGCTGAAGTCAAACGCATTGAAAGTAAAGCAAAACAAACAAAATGGTGTGATGGTAATGAAGAGTCACCCACACTGATTCTAGTATTTGAATAGTTACTTGACCCTCATTTGGCGGTAATGTTTGTGATGGTTTAGTAACAGAAGACTTGCTTTAGGAAGTGTGCAATTTAGACAAATTTTGAGGTCTTAGAGTCTTACTCTAAATGCCATCTCTGCTTCTTGGTTGTGACTCAAGAAGTGAACACTTGGCTTCCTACTCCAGCTAACATGCCTGCTGCTTGCCTACATGATTATCCATCACAACAGACACTAATATCCCAGGGACTGTAAGTCAAGTAAACTTTTTCTTCTATAAGTTGCTTTCCTCATAGTGATTTATTATAGAACTATAAAAGTAACCAATACAGACATCTATAATTCTTGCGTGTTAATTTTACTAAATGTATTCATCAGCTGCAGGAGTATTTTGGTGAAGTCTTGAATGTTTTAAGCACAGAAGAATACCTTTTACACTTAAGGATACTTTGAATTTTTGCATTCCTATTTGTATCGTATTTATTTTTATCTCTTCTCTTACAATCAAGTACAATATTGAACAAAAATTGAGAGAGGGAGTACCTTTTCTTATTCCTGGTTTTAATGAAATACTTTGTGTATTTTTCTATGTTTCAACATGAGGTTGGCTATGTGCTTGTTATATACTATCATTATTATGGTGAAGTATGTCCCCTAGGTTCCCTAGGACTTTTACCATAAAGAGATGTTGGATTTTGTCAAGGGCCCTTTCTTCCTTAAATGACATGGCATGTGTTTGCTGTCCTTGAATCTATTTATGTAGTGGATTACAGTTATTGATTATGTATATTGAACCATTTCTGTGTCTCTGGGATGAAGCCCACTTGTTCATGGCAGATTATTTTTTGAGGTGTTCATGAATTTGGTTTACAAGTATTTTATGGAGAATTATTTTGCATCTACTTCCATCAGAACAATTTTCCTGTGATTTCTTCCCCACCCCTCACTCCCTCTCTCTCCTGTTTATTTTTGTTTTGTTGTTATTGTTCGTTTGTTTGTCTTTGGGTTTTTTTTTTTTCCTGTTTTGGTTGGTTCTTTGTCTGGTTTGGGTATCAAGGTAATACTGGATGTAGCTAGAGTTTTCCTGCCTGGCCCACAGTCAGGGCAAACCTCTCTCACCTGCCAGTCCCAGAGCCGCTCAGACCCAACCAAGTAAACACAGAGACTTATATTGCTTACAAACTGTATGGCCGTGGCAGGCTTCTTGCTAACTGTCCTTATATCTTAAATTAATTGTTTTCTATAAATCTATACCTTGCCACGTGGCTCATGGCTTACCGTCATCTTTACATGCTCCTTGTCATGGCGGCAGGCAGCTGGCTGTGTCTCCTTCCACCTTCCTGTTCTTATCTTCTCTCTGTTAGTCCCGCCTATACTTCCTGTCTCGCCACTGATCAACCAGTGTTTTATTTATTGACCAATCAGAGCAACACATTTGCCATACAGAACATCCCACAGCAACTGGCTTCATAAAAACAATTTGGAAGTGTAACTTCCTTTTCTATTTTACAGAATAATCTGAGGAGTATTGGTTCTCCTTTTATTAGAATTCTTTTTTGAGTCCATCTGGCTCAGGCATGTGTCATTGGTATTTATGGGTCTGTTCAAAGTCACTAGACTTCCTATGAGATTGAGAAAAATAATCCCATTAACAATAGCCTAGGATGAATCTGGAAATTAATAAAACCACTAAAGTTAAAGACTTAGATAATGAACAGTTTAATCAGCTAATGAAATATATTTAAAATGATACCAAAATATATACCTTCTACACTCAAGGATTGGTTTATATACAGAAAAAAAATATCTAGGATAGTTAAAACAATGTTGAACAATAAATATCCTTGGAAGTATTACTATTCCTGAATTGGGAAGGGTGGTAGATTTGATCAAAGGACATTACATGAATGTGTTAAATTCACAAACAGTAAAAAAATATCCAAGTGTGGGATGTATCCCTTTGTGTTTTTAGCTAGGAAGCTCACAGAGTCTCGAAATCAGTGGCGGATTTTGCCATTGCTCTTAGTTGCCTGCTAGAAACAGATGATAAGACCCAAGGCTTACAGCACTACACACTTTGGATGTACTGCAAAAACCAATCAAGCTGAAACTTATCTAAGAACTTCCTAGTGCCAGAAGGTGTCATAAAGAGACAAATGAAACAATAAAGGACTCACACAGAGGAAATTGAAATAGACATACTCAAGATTATCTGCTGTTATATTCAAATTCTATGTGGAGGGGAAAGACCTAGGAAGAACTGAGTGGATACTGTTTATAACACTCGAAGTTCAGGAAGTCCAGTGCTCTCATTGTCTTAGATTTCTGCTACAAAGAGGAATATTAATTGATTTTAAAAGAGTAAATTTTTTTAATGTCTTTCTGAGAAAACATTAATTTTATAAAAACAAAGTAAACATTGTTGTTACCTTGTGTCAGACATTCCAACATGTCTGATTTATAAAACTGACATAGTTATTGTCTGATATTTTTCAATTATATAACAAACTAAATGCTTAGGCACAGTCTTATAAAATTAATGGTATATGGGATAGTTGAGATAGGAATCATTCTACTAATTTAAGAAATCAATATCTGCCTTGAAAAGTTAATATATACTATCTGAAAAAGAATGTTTTCACTTCAGAGAGTTTGTCTGAACTTCAAAAATAAAAGGAAAGAATGAAAAGAATTCTTGAATTAATAAGAAAAACATGATGAAATCCACTGCCTAAAATATTCAGTGACTTTCTCAGTTTGCTTGAAAGATGAGGCAGAAAAGAATGTAGGAGAAGAGGAAGGAGAAGGAGCAGAGGAGACAGAGAAGGAGGAGGAAGATAGGGAGGGTGGGGGGAGCAGGGTGGAGAGTAGAAGAGAAAGAAAAAAGGAGGGAGGCAGTAAGGAAGTCCACACAAACAAAATTTATGTGTGTGCTGGTACCATTGAATTAACCTTACATATTAAAATAATTCTTAGAACCACTTATACTTTCTCTATGACATGTCAAAGTGTAACTATAATGTAATGGTTGCTAATTTATGTCAAATATTAGTTTAAGGTATTTACATTCTTTGAAGATTTATCTTAAATATCACAAAACAATTTATTGTTAAGTAATTTTTTTGCAATCCATTGATGTGTTTGACCTAAGTATACTTGACATGTATTAATTTTTTATTGGGAGAAATGAATATCATCGTTTATACTGTGCAACTCCAATTGTAGTTGATTTTTTAATATTTGATCAAAAGTATCCATCCTCTATCTTTAAACTATAGTGATTTCAGCAATTCTTTTGAATTCAGGAACTTAACAGCACTAAATACTGAGATTTTGGTAAATATCATGTTTTTAAAATATTATACACTTTCCACGAGTCATTAACCCTTTGATCAATGGCTAGAAACTTTGGGATACTCTCCTGAGTATCACAAAGAATTGGCTGGCAGCTGACCTTTGGAACTGTGTATCACAGAGTGACGTACAAGCTGTCTGTCAGTTCATGAGCAGCTTTGAAAGCTGGATGTGCTTTCAGCAGCACCAATCTCCTTTCCACTATATTGGGAGCTGCACAATTATTTAATTTTTTAAAGTGTTATTCCTCTTCTACTTGGAAGAGAGTTTAAGATTATTTGCTTACTTTCCTGTCCTTTTTATTTATTTAATGTTATTCAGGAGAAAAAAGTACAGGTGGGGGGCAATTTTTTTTTTTTACTAAATAAGGTACTTTAAAAATGGATTTTGATCTTAATTCTACACTCCATGCTTCTCATTGGACGTCATTGTACTGATGCTAGACCGTTTCACATACAGGTGGCAGAGCAAGTCTGAGGGCCATTGAACATGACTAATTCTGCTAATGCATCACAATTACCGAGACACCTGTGCTAAATAACCTTGTTCCATTTCCAGGAAAATGAACAGTGTTCAATAACCCTCAAAATATCTTATTTCATGCTGATTCAGGTTTCCTGCAGCCATTTTTCCGTGACATTGCTTCCATAACAACATAACATGTGATTAAAGAGGCAAAAGCAGCTTGTCCCCATATACATACTTAGATTCTTTCTCCTTCATTTTCTTTTTATAACTGACCTCATTGTCCCGAGGCACTTATCGAAAATATTTATATTTTCTCATAGAGAGCAAAATATAAAATGATACCACTCGTCTTAAAACGTCAGTCCAAGCATTGTCACTCTACTTATACTGGGGTTCCACACTGTTAAATTTCACAGGCAACTATTAGACACTAAGAATGATGTGAATCACAGCATCCTCTTTCAATGCTTCAAAAGCCACCCACTGCCTGATGATGTGTTAAATGGCAAAAGCTTGTAAACCACGAGGTCCCAATTAGAGGTCTGTTTACCTTTGCACCAAGGTAGTGATATGCATTTGTGCTCCTGAATTATCTTACTTCACAGTACAAATGAAATTTTAGAAAAATGAGATTTTCACTTATAACTTAAAGAACAATGTGAGTTCTAATACTGACAAATACCATAAACAGTTAAATGGAGGGAAGTTGAAATAATAGATATTGCCAAAGAAGCTAATAATAACAGCAAATGTAACGTGATATATGATGATCACATGATTCAAAACAAATCTAATTGAAAAAGCAAATGATTTGTAGGTGTTGTGGGTATTGATTACACAAATTAAGTTGTACCTATTTAGTGAAATAAATACAGAATACATATGGCCAGTAAAAGTAATGAGATAAATATATGAAACATATGTGTGAAAACACAAAGGATATAATTAGCTGGCTTTTTCTGTCTTTCTTGGTGGTACTTGGAACTGAACCTCCAGACTCAAGCTTGTTAGATGAGTACTCATCACTAAACTGAAGTCAAACCCTCCCTTCAAGACAGTCAGGCTAAATTGCTAACTCTCATAGCTCATACTGACCTTGAACTTGTGACCATTCTGCCTCTCGCTCCCACCTTAGCTAGTATTAAGGGCCTACAACACCAAGAACTAAGTCCAGCAAAAACAGTCTTTTAATGAAAAGTTTTGAGATGGGAACTAATGACAGAGTTTGTTCACATTATTTTTGAACCCCATGTTCACACAAACAGTTTAAAACAAGAACATTGAAATGCAGACTATTTGTTTTAAGATAAAGGAAAGTACAGTGTGTTCTTTGTTTCGTTTACTGTAGGGATTTGTGCAGTATGTATTTGGTTAGTGAACTTATACAATATAGTGTATACAGGTTTGATATTTAATTTTAACACTCATTGTTTACTGCTAAAGGGAAATAGAATAAATAATACATTTACACTTAATTTCTTTTATCTGCAATTCAATTTTCTGTTTATAAATATCTTTCTGTTTTTACTTTTTTACTATTTTTTTACTATTAAGAGAATATATTATGTTATCATTGTTTATAAGTGATGTACTTTGAAAGTGAACTATAAGTATATATTTCTTCCTGATTATTGTTTATCACATTTTACCTCTTTTTAAAAGCTATATAATTTTTTCACCAGATTTTTAGTTGTGTTTACTTACTTGATTGTTAACAAATAAAATTGTAAATGTTTTAGTGTAAACATGGTATTTTAATGCATCTTTAAATTGTGAAATAGCAAAATAAAACTATTTAAGATATCTTTCCTTACATACTTAAAGACTTAAAAAAAGAAATAATATGTATTAAATAATGATAATAGAGGGTTCATGAGATGGCCCAGTGTGTATAAGTGCTTATCATGAAAGCCTATCAACATAATTTCAGTCCCCAGAACCCATGCTGGAAGGAGAGAACTATCCCCTAAAAGTTGTCCTCAGACCACCCACCACACTATACCATGATATGTTCATCTCCACACTCACAAACAACCACAGATAATAATTATAAATGAATAAAAAAACAGGTATTGATAGGCTTTCTTGGACTGACTCTCTAAATCTCTAAGCAAACCCCTGATTAAATTCTTTCTTTTATAGGAGTAGCCTTAGTTATGGTTTCCTTCTACAGTAATAAAGCAGTAACTAAGACATCATGTTATAGTATGAGCTTACATACTATAATCGTCCATACAGTGGTTGGAGACAAGAGGACCACTAGGGCTTACTGGTCAGCAGGGTAGCTCTAGGATAACCCTCTGTTAAGAGGGTAAAGCATACATAAATAGACTAGGTTACCTGATGTCCTTATTTGATCTCCACATGGACATAGAAACCCAAACACACATATCTAACACGCTAGCACGTGTGCATGCACACATACACACACACACACACACACACACACACACACACACACACACACACA
>CABHPQ010154968.1:17715-40349 GCA_902168405.1 Peromyscus aztecus
ACACACACACACACACACACACACACACACACACACACACACACACAAATTCGATTTGTCTCACTTTTCTTCCCTGAGTAGACAAACACTCTATTTTTTAAAACCCAGTATATATATTTGATTCCGGTTTATGGTTATTGCCTAAATGTCAAATATTTCCTCCCATCCTTTCCTTTGTTTTTTACAAAAGAGCCATGACAGCAAAATCCCATTGCTGAAAACAACATCTAGACAACTCATCAAACATGGAGAATTTGAGCTGGTGCTTACAGACTTCACTCCTATTTCTTAGTATCTTTGGTGCAGAGAGATTTCAAATGTAAATAAGATTTGTGTGGCATTTGTCTTTCTAGCTTGGATAATTTTCACTTTACAGGGTTCCTTTGTGTTGTCAAGAGTACAAGAATTTTTTGTCTTTGTTGTTGTTGCTGTTGTTGGGGAGCCAGGAGAATTCCATCATGTATTTGTGCCATACATCATCCATCTTTTGTTAGGCTCTTAGGCTGATTCTGTATACTGTCCATAATCAGCATGGCCACAGTAAATATTAGAGGGCATCTATGTTTTCTACATACTAATGTATCCAATACAGACTTAATTATGGGTTTATAAGTTCATACTGTATTTCTATTTTTAATTTTAAAGGTAGTTTTAGTATATTCTACATGCATAGATGTTCTGCCTACATGTATATCTACTCACAGTGTGAGTATGCGGTGACTGTGGAGACCAGAAGTAGACACTGGATCCCTGAACCTGGAGTTAGAGACAGTTATGAGCAACCATGGGGGTACTGGAAATTGACTCAATGGAGTCATGTAGAGCAATTAGTTCTTATAACCACTGAGCAGTCTTTAGAAAAATTAAAGCTCACCCCCACTGACAGACCTCTTCATAAAAGCACACATTGCTGAATCCTTCTCAATCAGTCCTATCAACTGAGGACGAAGTAGTCAAACATATGCCCCCATGGGGGACATTCTTGTGGAATTGTATTCCCCCAAATATTGTGCATGCTAATAAACTTATCTGGGGTCAGAGACAGAACAGCCACAATATTAATCAGGTTAGGCAGTGGTAGTACACGCCTTTAATCCTAGCATTCCAGAGGCAGAAATCCATGTGTTCAAGGATACAGTCAAGTATGGTGACCCATGCCTTTAATCCCAGGGAGTGGTAGTAGAAAGCAGAAAGGTATATAAGGTGTGAGGACCAGAAACTCGAGGCATTTGGCCTGGAGAAGCATTTGGCCTGGTTAAGCATTCAGGCTTCTAGCAGCAGTTCAGCTGAGAGTCATTTGGATATGAGGACATAGAGGCTTCCAGTCTGAGGAAGTAAGACCAGCTGAGGATCCGGCGAGGTGAGATAGCTTTGGCTTGTTCTATTTCTCTGACCTTCCAGCATTTACCCCAATAACTGGCTGGGTTTGATTTTATTAATAAGACCTTCTAAGATTCATGCTACACATTCTCATTCAAACCAACATACTAACAATTGCAATGGAACACTGCCTTCCATTTGTTTTTATGAGTGTTACAATTTCTGGGTTTTAAGTTCTCAATCCATTTAGTTTAGGAGAAAGATTTGTCACTTATTGGCATGTAAAAAATAATTGCCAGTTTTCTCAACACTCTCATGTTTGGTGAACATTTAACTGTATATTAGGATTCTTTGTGAACAGTCTTCATTTTCAATCTAAGATCTGCATTTCTAGGAAGAGTTATGTGACACAGAGATTTGGGACAGTAGTTTGAGGCCAGAAAATGTACAAATGGACCCTTTTCATGCCAGTTTGTCATTTGAGAAACACAATACATCTATCCTTTATCACTCCAATGGGACAAAATGGCTATCTAAAGCATCCTGAGTCCAGTGACAATCTGAGGGGCAGAGACAATTAAGTCATATTTGAAATGAAACAAAAGCTTAAAAAGTAAACTTCAAACTGTACTTCCTTTCCCCATTTCCAGTATGCAAAAGGCATGTCAGCCCGTCTATGCCTTCCTAGGCACTTCACATCCTGTTCTAGTTCATTTATTCAGTGCAAGAAACCTAGTCTAATCTGCTGTTGGAAATGTGTCAAAAAAAAAAAAAGAAAGAAAGAAAACCAAGCAAATGCTGACTGCATTTTTTATTTATTCTGCTTATAAAAATAGCATTATGGTGCCAGACAGTTGTCTTATCCACCTGCCACTCTTTCTCTGCTCTATCATTATTTTTCAAAAGTTGTTCCTACAAAATGTATTCTTACAGTAATGATTCCACTTGTGTGTGCTGTGAAGCACGTTTGTATAAACTAAACTCAAATTTTAGGGCTTTTCAACTTCCACTGGCACAGAAGGGAGTAAGGATCTCTGCTCATTTTTCTTTCTAAACACAGTAATTCTAAGCTGCTTGATTTCAGGACACTTATCTATTTCAGTTATGTACTTCATCAATTTCCATGAAGGAGACCATAAAAATGTTATGCATATGGAACATTATTGGTAATAGGAATGGAACTGAAGGAAAAAAGGAAAGTATCTAAATAATACCAAGCATATTTGTGTGAGTGGAGGTACTTAACGTGCTGCAGGTAAAACCACTCCTTAATACCACTACTTATTGTCTGTTGGTATATTAACTTATATCAGTGATTTACTATTATTACAAAATGTGAAATTCAAGTGAAAATTGCTCTTATAATATGATATCTTTATAAAGACTATTTTTTAAACCAAGTAAATAAAATTTCTTGGTAACAAGAAAGTGAAAAAAGATTTTCTTTTAAGATGTAGAAACTCATTTTATCTTAAATTGTGTACAATTAGAGTTAAATTTAATGTTACTTCAAAAACTGCCACATATGCTAAACATATCTTGAGAATAATAATGAAGAAGAATATACATGCTACTTAAATTTCTACTTCATTGAGACTCTTTTTTTTTTTTTTTTTTTTTTTTTGGTTTTTCGAGACAGGGTTTCTCTGTGTAGCTTTGTGCCTTTCCTGGAGCTCACTTGGTAGCCCAGGCTGACCTCGAACTCACAGCGATCCGCCTGCCTCTGCCTCCCAAGTGCTGGGATTAAAGGCGTGCACCACCAACGCCCGGCGAGACTCTTATTTTCTAAACTCCTTGTGGAACTTTTTCTACAAGCTCTAGCAAAGTGTGGTTATGATGTTCTCGTGTAGTATATTTTTAGGGTTATATATGAGACAAAAAAAGAGTAAGTCCAAATTAGTATTAGAACCACAAATTATTTCTGCTAGATATGGTTTATCATTATATGACTTAATTACTGTTGCTTTTCTATTGTAAAGGGTAACAAGATCAAACAGACAAATTACTAAAACAATATTCTCAGATTAGTTACATTCCATAAGCATAGTAACAACTATGCTTTGATTGTTATGAAAAAGTCTGTCATTTTCTCAGGCTTATTTGTTGAAGGTTTTCTACATATAAGGCATTCCAGTTATTGGAAGACTAGGGAAGAAACAGGGAAAATTTCAGTATCTTATACTGTGTGGTACAGTATGAAAGATCTTGGAAAAACACTTTGGATCTTCTGAGAGGAGCACTATTCTCAACATAATGTAACAAAAACATTCATTGTTTTACTACCTTAGAGGAGACACCGAGCAGACTGGTATGGAGAGGAAAGGAACTAAGTGAAATAATATAGGACTCAGAATGTGGCTTAGGGTAAACGGACCGGAGTAAATTTGGCATTTCTATGATAGTTATCAAAAGAACACTTGGCAACACCAGTACAATATTCTTCTCTCATGCGATTTCTTTCAAATAGTTTTGTTCTGATGGATAAGTGAACAACACAGCCTTCCCTATTTGGAGCTCCTTTGATGACAACTCAGTTCCATGCAAGGAACCATAGATTTATTCATTTTATTTTAAAACAAATTAAATGCTTTCTTATTGGAATTAACATAATATAGCACTGCAAATTAATAATATGTATATATATGAAGCTATATCTAAGAAATTAATAGCTCAAACATTGTTGGATTAACTTGAAAGCAGATATTATAATGTGATGGAACATGCAAGAGTGAAGATGTGAATTGGGGAGTTTGTGTTTCATCTCATCTTTCAATGGTGAGTATAAGTGGAAGTTTCTATTCTGCCACCAACTCCCAAATACCCTGCAACCACTTTATCAATTACCATACAGAGGTTTATATTAATTATAAATGTTTGGCCATTAGCTCAGGATTATTATTAACTAGCTCTTACATTTAAATTAACCCATTCCTATTAACCTATTTATTGTCATGTGGTCCATGGCTTCTTAGTCTTTAGCATCCTGCTCCTTGAATGGCTGGCTTGCTCTCCTCATTCCACCCTTCTTCATCTCCATCCTTAGTTTGATTGTACTGCCTAACTTTATTCTGTCTCACCATTGACCAAACAGATTTATTATCAACGAGTGAGAGCAACACATATTCACAGTGGAACCATCCCACGGCAGGTGAGGGCAAACATAATGTGTGGTCTTATCCTTGTAGGGGTCAGGGTATGTTCTTTAATAGTGCAATTCAGATTTTGGACAAGTATTAAATTCATTATGACTGATTATGTATATCCAGTTTTCTATATTTCTGCAAAAAGCTGTAATTATTGCTCATTTTTCCCTAGGAACAAAGAAGCTTAATAAAATTTTCACATGTGATAAGTATAAAGGAACATATACTCATTTTCTTTGTTTCATTTTTTATTTTGACAGCTAAAATTCATTCTTACTTTCCAATTGGTACATAGTTCATGTGGTTTTATGGACAGTATTGAAATGTAAGTGAATGTTTTGGAAGTTCATGACCATTACTAATTTTTAGTCAAATTTTTACTACAGTCAGCATATTGAATATCAATGTGACCATTACCATGAACATTGGATCTGTAAATTAAAGTTTCATTCTACAAAGAACCAAAACTTTTCTTTTTTAATTATTAACAATTTCTTTAACAGAACAGCAACAACATATTGATTACATTATTTTTGTTTCTTTGACCACTCTTCAATATTTACATAAGTAGGAATAAAATATTTTATAGCCATAAAATTTGTGTCTTTATATCAAATGATTGCTTTCAAACTTAGTGGTTTGAGATAACTCTAGCATGTTTGATATTTTTTTTGTTTTATTGATTAATTAATATATATTTATTGATATGAACTTTTAGCAATTTCATAAGAAGATTAATGACTTAGTGTATTATCCTGGACTCAGAATCAGTTTGTAGCTATTCACAAAGAGTGTTATGAGATTTAGATGATCACTAGAACTGAGACAAGAATAGGGGCTAAAAGAAGCCTCCCTTTCCACCTACACAAATACAATCATTTTAGTTTTACTTGTTAGTAAATGATTAATTTTTCACTTGGAAAGTGTAATGGCTGGTTTTTTGTGTCAACTTGACACAAGCTAGCATCATCAGGGAAGGAACTTTGGTTGAGGAAATGTCTCAATGAGATCCAGCTGTAAGACACTTTCTCATTTACTGATCAATGGAAGAGGGCCTAGCGCATGGTGGGTGGTCCATCTCCGAACTGTGGGTCCTGGGTTTTATAAGAAGGTCATGAGAAATAAGCCAGTAAGCTCCAATCCTCATGGCCTCTGTATGAGCATCAGCTCCTGACTTCGGTGTCCTGCCATATTTGAGTTCTTATCGTGACTTTAGTCAGTGATGAACAGCAGTGCTGTAGTGTAAGCCTAACAAACCCCTTTGTTCCCAACGTGCTTTTTAGTCATGGTGTTTCATCGCAACAATAGAAACCCTAACTAAGACAGAAAGCTTTTTCTTATTGGCTTATCCTGCTCAATCCATACAGGGAGAAACTGAGATTACCCTTATAGTTGTCATTATGTAAGTGGATTCCTAATTTCTTTATTATTTTACTTTTTTTGTCTGTTAGCAAATATAACACTAGTGAGGAATAGCCCAGTCCAGTTGCCTAGAAGACACATTCTCACCTGTCTAGGTACTTGAAAATAATTAAGCAAAATGCAGGGTCCCTGCTTTTCTCTGTTATAGGACCCAGCTTTGCTGGGTGAGCTTAGCAATACACTGTCTTTGAGTCATTTCTCCTTCTGTAAGTAAGCCCACAGTCACAGCTATAAGACATTCCAATATAACTTATGGGTCCACCAAATTAGACTTTGGCAATACCTTTACTTTGTTCTACAGTTTATTTCATATCTGATGTGGGTAGATCTTTGTTCATGTCTCCCCAGAACTATGTTACGCAACACTGGTATTACATGATCACACTTGCATTAGTTCTCTAAACTAGTGGAACTCAGAAACAGGAAGTAGAGGTGTGACTATCAGGGGTTGACATTGGGTGACATGGGAGTCTACTGTCCTAGAACTATAGACTTTCAGTTACAAAAATAAATAAATAATAAACAAGTGAACATATAAAACATTCAAGTGTCAAAACTTTCACTTAAATCACCTTAAAAAAGCACTGTTTTCTTTGATATGTTTTAACTGCACACTCTGTTTCTTTATATACCACAGACGGCAAAATTTTCTCCTACAGAAGAAAAGGAAAGGCAAGTCTTTTCTTTTTATAGTATCATCTTATTTTAATAAATTTATATTGACAACTCAGTTTATAAAAGTTTCTTGCACTTCTAAAAATGAACATAACTAAATCTGTGTGTTTATTTCTCAATACTTTCGTGCTCAGAATCTTTTCTGGAACTTTCTTGAGTACTCTGGAACTAAGGCGTCTGAACTCCACAATTAGCAGCAGCTAATTATGCACAGTGGTTCTTCCAGTTCCTTCCTCATATGAGGTATATAGGTAAAATGTTTTCCTTAAAATGTGCACACAAATTCTCTAAAATTTATAAATCAAATAAAAAGATAAAATTGCAAACCCCTCTAATCATTTACTGAAAAGAGATATATGGCTCCTTATGTTAATTAAAAAAAACAAGTTTTATATAAAGCTTTAGGGCTTTCAGTGCAGAAATATTTTCCCTACTTTTGTTCTACTTGTTCAATGATTGATACCACTGGTGGATAAAGGCTGACAATATGATTATATTTATAATAAATTCATTCTTAGTGAACATACATATTTATTAAATATTTATGCAACAGTTGGTATTTTAAGTAGTTTAAAAGATGATCAATCATAAAGAATTCCTCTAGCAAAAGAAAGAATTAAACATGACATGTATGAGAATTATGATACATTTTCAAAACTGACCAAGCATGTTATAGAGATCTGGTCGTACAATGCAGCATAACACATGTCCATGAAGGATCTTACATATATTAAGTTTTTGTGTTAGATATTTCTGCCATGATATGTACTAAATAAATCAGTGATAATTTAGACATATTCTTTTCTTTTTAAGGTACAAATTATATGCAAAATATATTGCCAACTTCTCAGTTAAGCTCCAGTATATGAAGAACTTGGAAGGAATCACTCAGCTTCTTCCAAGAGGGAAAATCTCAACAAAATGAAAACAAATGACTTTCCTTAGATCCATTAGACAACTGAGGTGGTGGGACACATTACCACCTGGAACTTAAACAAATAGGTTAATCTGGAGTTTAACAGAAAAGTCCTACCCTTCTGGAGCCCAAAATGCAAAAACTGATAGAAACCTAAAGGGTAATTTTGAGCAATGCCTCAAGACTGAGTGCGTGTTAGTTTGCAGCTTAGAAACTTTTCAACTGCAGTCTTTGGAAGTTATACATTTTTATGGATTTTTACCTCTAAGAAATACACTAGGGTTGAAGTTGAAGAAAAATTCTAATATGGGGATCCATTTTTTAATAAAACAGGACTAAAGAGAAAAACAGCAGAAAATTTGCAGTTCCTTAAAGCTACTGAATTCTGTCAGCAATGGACAAAGTAAAAATTGGAAAAGCACAGAACAGAAAGTAGCACTTGTCAAAATCGCAAAGATAGTTGGATTCAAAATGCTTGCAACTGGAGGTAATCATAATAAGTGACTTAAGCCAGTCTCAGATCTACAAATATTATATGCTTAATCTTGTGTACACTTCCTAGAATTTATATAGAAGCATAAATTTTTGCATAGCTACAACAAGAAAGGGAAGCATCGAGTAAAGGGAAGCGGTGGGATGTGTGGGGGCTCACAACCAGCATACAATATGTACATGCATGGAAGCTGGAAACATAAAATAATATACAAAGAGGATTTAAAATAATATTGAAAATAAACATCTAATCAAAATAATAAAAAGGTATGAGTTGAACGTTAATGAAGGAGAGGAATACATGGCAAATAGCTATTGGAATAGTGTTCAAAATCATCTGTCATTGTGGAACTGAAAATGAACATTACTGTGTACTGCTAAATTACTGTGTACTGCTGAATTGCCATCAAGATGGTTACAGTATTAAAACATTGCAGCTTCATACAGAGATACAGGAAATTCCACTCATGACAACTGTGAATGCAAAACAGCCTTAACCACCTTGAATATACTGACTAGTTTTATATAATCTTAAACACAGATTTTAAAGGCACATGCCTAGGAGTTAGTCCATTTGCTTTCTATAGATAGAGATTGTTATGTATAGCAGTATCTGCACGTGTAGATGAGTAGATATGCAATGCTACATATTATGAAGCTCATAGTTTAATACAGCTTACTATTTCAGTATCTTCTGGTCCATCTGCTTGTAGGAACAACTACATCAATTATGTTTTGATGGCACAAATGTAACACTGTACCCACATGTTGGTTTCTAATACCAATATCACAAGAAAAGTGTGTGCAGAGCTCCTCAGAAAATACATAATGCTGGTTTTATGCATGGGGTAGGAATATATTCCAGTGTTAATTCATACATTATTCCAAAGGATAAGTGAGAACTGAAATATATGTCATGCTCAATATGAGGAAAATAGCTAACTGAAAGTGAGTACTTTTGAAAACTACAAGAAATTTAAAACAACTTAAGGAGTATCTATTCTTTTCTTAAAATGTGAATAAATATCTCTGAGTCCATACTAATATAAGTTATTGAGAAAATAAACACATGGAGAAAAAAATGTGATTCGCCTGTGCAGAAGGACACAAATATTTTTGTAGATATTAAACTAAATAGAACATAATTCCCATTATTTTGTTATTAGTTTCATTTATCAGCATCATGAGAAAAATTTAGAATATAAACAGGTCTGAAGGTAAACTTGCAGGAGAGAAATATGATACATACTACCACAGGATAAACAATAAGTGTCTAGTGTTCACTTGGGAAGTCATGCTGCTGTATGAATCATTGACCGGGTACAATGAGAATAGACCCTTACTCCACTGATATTTTTCCTAAATGTATATAGTAATATTGTAAGTGCACAGGAATATAGGATATATTTCAACACAGGAACATTTTTCAAAAATTAGTTCATAAGCTATCCTCTAATTTTCTCTAGGTTTCTAAAAGCAAAGAGAATGTAGGAATCTACATTAGAGCCCAGAGGATCTGAAAAAGAAGTTACACCTTATTTTCATTTATCTTAATACAGTAAGTGGGCATCTTAAAGAAAAAAAATATGCCACTTAAAAATTAATGACAGTTGTTTCAAATATGGACTTTATTATTGCAATGCACTCATCATGTTTATAACTAAGAGAAATGTGCCGTATACAAGGTGCTGGTGACAGACACTAGATGCAGGTATATGGGAACTCTTGAATATTATCACCATTTTTCTTTCAATGAAGAGTTACATTGCCGAGCAGCAGTGCCAGATGCCTTCAATCCCAGCAGTTGGGAGGCAGAGCCAGGCGGATCTCTGTGAGTTCAAGGCCAGCCTTGTCTATAGAGCGAGATCCAGGAGAGGCACCAAAACTACAGAGAAACCCTGTCGCGAAAAAGCAAAAAAGAAACAAAACAAAGCAAAAAAAGAGTTACATCAAATAAGTAGTTCATAGTTTTAAATGCACAAATTTAAAATATGTGCAAAACTATTTAGAATGAATGCAATCATATGTAAGTACAGAAATAAGTTATTTCATGACCCTTCTCAGTCAATTTCTAGTAACTGATCATCTAATTTTTGTTTTACTGTCCTGGAATGGTTTGGCAACATCTTTAATACTGTATGTATTATACAGTGCAGCATGTAATGTTATGTTCATCTATATTAACATACATATGCAAAAAAGTTAGAGAGATGTCTAGTGGGCTGTTTTCAAGTCAGAGGCAAAAGCCTTATCTTTGGAAAATGTATGAAAAAGCTGGGCATCATGATGTGCTTGTAATCACAGACAGATGAGAGGATCCCTGAGGCTTGCTGGCCAGACACCTTAGCGTACTAGTTCAGCTGCAGGCCACTGAGAGACTGTCTCAAAAACAAAAGGTGGCTACAATGTAGAATAACACATGAGGTTGTCCTCTTGTACACACACACACTCACACACACACAACACACACACACACATCCACACTCACACACAAATACACACATTTACACCCACACGTGCATGAACACACATACACATACATACACAAAGAAAAGAAATAATATGCCTTAAAATATTTATTATGCTGCATATATAGGATGTTTTTCTGAAATGTATATTTCTTAGTAGCTATACCTTTGTATACTACATATAGTAGCTTATTTTGATTGACTGGTTCCTGAAGTAATCAGACCCTTGCACATTCTTGGCAAGCACTCTTGCTCTAAGCTACACCACTATTTCAATAAGTTATTATTCTTTGATAGGTATTTGGATGATTTCCAGTGTTTAAGCGTTCTGATAAATTGCTGATGCATTGTGTGTGAATCTTCGTGTGGACATGTGCTTGCAAGCACTTTGAATACATACTTCAGAGTGAAATAGCCAGATTCGGTGATAAGATGCTACAGAAGGCCAAAACCTTTCCAGAGATGGTACATTTCTTCCAGTAACATAAGGGGCCCAGCTGCTTCCCTTTGATCAGCAATGAGTACTGTATAGTCTTTATCTCAGCCATTCCAACATGTAAAGACTTCTTTTCTGTGGTTGTAATTTGCATTTCTCTGCTGAGTAACAGTTTCAAGCACATTTTCAAGTGGTAATGACATTCATATATAATCTTTAGCGGGGTACCTTCTTCTGTATTCTGTATACTATTTGTTGGAAACTTTGTCTTCTCAGTTACTGAGTTATTAAAATTGTATATTGATTCTAGATACAAATTTTATGTCAGGTATATATTTTCCTCTCAGAGCTTGGGCTTTTTAGTGTGGTAAATTTATCTTTCAAAGGAGAATTTGTTTTTAAAAATTTTATGTCTATTTTTCATTATTTTACAATTTCTGTGTTTTAAGTGTTTTTTCTACTTAATGATTACATTTTTTGCTGTGTTTCTGCATTTTCAAAATACATAAAATACAATTATACAGAAAACTCAGATATATAACCATATATATTTTCATCAGTACATATTACTTTTTAAAAATTTTATTAATCATTTTATGTGTATGTGTTTGTGCCTTTGACTATGGGATGTAGATTGTGTGTGTAGGCACCATGTATGCCAGAAGAAAATACCATGTTCTCTCTGAACTGGAGTTACAGATGGACTTAGGCTGCCCCATGTGGGTGGTGAAGCCTATGGAAGAAAAAGAGCTGCTCTTAACAACTGAGCCACTTTGACACACACACACACACACACACACACACACACACGCACGCGGCCTTAATTCTTGGGCAAATACTGTCCTACTCAAGAAGTCCTTTTATATATCTATGTCATGTGCTTTCCTGTCTATGTTTTCTTCAAGCAGCTAAGTGTTTCAGGTTTAAGGTTTAGGTCTTTGTTCCTTTGGAGTTAGTTTTTTTTTGTAAGGATAGATATGGGTTTAATTTTATTCTTCTACATGTGGACATCAAGTTTCCAAAGCACTATTTTTTGAAGATGTTTTCTTGGTTAGCATGCAAAATATTCCCACACCCAAGGCTTAGAGATCATTGTGGAGGAGGGGCAGAACGATTGTAAGAGCCAGAGGATCAGGGAGTTTGCTGTGAGATTGTGTCTACTAGCAAAATCAGAAGTTTTACCCACAGTCTCACCAACATGTAATACGAGCAAGGATGACAACAAACTTGCCAAACCAGATGAGGAGAAGCCCAGGAGGTCTCAGTTCTACACAAAGATCTACAGATAATTGAGTAAAGCTAGGAGTAGGAAGGGTGATTCCACAAGGAAAAGCATACCAATTGGTTGTCCAGTGACAATTTGTCAACCATGAAAATGTATAAGAAAGTGACACTATATGGATTTAACAGTTTATATTTGGGGACATATATGTCTTTACAAATACATGTATGCATGCAGTAACAAGGAAAAAAGAGGTGATGAATTTGAAGGAAAGTAGAAAGAGGTGTGGTATATGGCAGGGTTTTGAGGGAAAAAGGGAAAGAAGAAATATAATTAAATTTCAATCTCAATAATAATAATAAATACATCTTTTACAAATAAATAAGACATATTTATTTAAATTGGCAACATAAAATGAATTTAATTCTTAAAATCAAAGGGAATTTTCAGAGATACGTTATTTTGTATTTTTCTGTATGTTGTTTATGATGATATACATATGTGTGTGCATTCATGTATATAAATAAGGCTGCAGTGCTACAGTACACATGTGTAGGAAACAGAACAACATCAGATTTTGAGCCTTGTTTACCTCTCATTTGAAACAGTGATTCTAATTATTTCTTGCTACTGTTCATGCCAGGATTTCTGGTGCACAAGCTTCCAGGAAGTCCTCTGTCTCTAATTCCCACATTCCCTTAGGAGCCCTGGAATTGAAGGCATGTTTGTCATCGCTCACTTTACATGTACATGCTCTGGGAATTTTAAATCAGGTTCTCATGCTTGCACTACAAATGCTTCCTTTATCCATAGAGCCATCTTCCTGGCCTCAGTAATACATTCTTACCAAAAATTTTAATGCAATCATCTGGTTTTCAATATAGTTACTTATGAAGGAAGAACAAATTTACTTCTTGTTCTGTTGACAATTCTTGACCATGAAACATTCTCCATTATAACCTTAAAACTAGTCTGCTACAGTCTGTAAATCGAAGGGAATGTAGTACAAGGAGGCTGTGTCAATATTTCACTCAAACTTGGATCTAAACCTTAGGGAAAAGGGGGATGACTATTTCTTTGCTTAAGTTCAGAAATAAGGTAAATGTTATGGCTAGGATGCTTTGCACAGCTCACTTTAAGCGCATATTAAGAGAATCATCTACCTTTAAGGAAACTATAGCCTTCTTCAATTTGAATAAAGAGACGGTTAACACAAAATAAATTGTGAATATTCAGAGATCATGGAAGGCATTTTCTTTGGAGTTTTGTAGGTCTTTGTCTGAAAACAGAACTACAGAAAGACATCTGTAAAACCAAAGCAGGGAGAGAGAAATAAAAATCTTGGTATGATTGGATGACCCTGCAAAACGTCTTCCCCAAGAGACTCCTAGTGTAAAAGAAGTGTAGGATTTGGCTTAAAACATGTCTGTAGGCCAGAAGCTGTGTGTTATTAAATCAGAGTGTGATAGAGCTACAGATTTGAGAAGACAATAACATCATGAGGACAAATGGGAATCTATAAAGGCTATGCAAAACAACACCCTGCTTCCTGTTTAGTAGCAGACATGTAACTGTCTTGTTACACATGGGGAAATGCCATATCTGTTACAGAGGAGACCATTCATCATCAGGGAGCTATGATAAGTTGTCCATCATTATTATGGATCAATAAAATAAATCAAACAGATGTTTTGGACATACAAAAATAGAAAAATCCAGATATGTTGAGTGGAGACCTTTCAATTTACAAGTTTGTATACAGGAGTCCTAAGGACAGATGTGCAGGAAACATGATTCTGTGGTGACCATAAAAATGTCCCCTCCGCCCCTTTGAAAACACATTGCATTTTCCTCTCTCACACATTAAGTGTGAGTGTAATGTTGTATCATTCTTATTAGTATTTTAAATTGAATTTCATTGAGTTGAGACAGACTTTAATTTAAGAAACCAGGATGGCCTCAAACTCACTATGCAGCTGAAGAGCATGTTGAACTCCAGATCCTCTGACTATATCCAATGGATTTTAGATATGTGCCACTACATTCAGCTTAACTCATCTTTTACTCAGACCTAAGGAAGAATACAGTTGGTATAAGTAGCTTAATTGATAAGCCTTTAAATCTTTCAGAAATATTTATTTCACAAATAGGATTCCTATTTAAACCATGATGGAGAGAATTAAAGAATGTTAAAAAGACTATAAAACTTAATGGAATTTAAGTGTTGATTTAGCCCTACCTATAAGATTCTGTCCTCTGTCCTGTATTCAATGACTAGAGACTGAATCTGACAATTACCAGTGGGTTTAATCAGGGAATCTAACTCTTAGGTGAGATAAAAATGATCTCATCCTAGCTCACTTTGCACAGAAAACAGTTATTATGTTTTGGACTAGGTTTTGGTCCTAGAGGAAACTGTGGAATAAATGGCTAGTTTTTTTTTTCTTTTTAGCATTCATTAGTGTGTGCTATTTTGTTTTAATGCAACAATCTAGAAAACTGGAACTCAGAAACCTCAAATTATCTATGATTAAGTGATTTTGTTGAGAACATATATGAATGCATTGTAATGTTCAGTAGAAATTGGCCCTACCAAGATAATTACATGGATAAGAATAAAACCAGAAAAGCAGAATTCAAAATAGCTTTTAACAGATTTCATAGATAAAATAAATACAGGTAGTATTTTTTTTTTTTACTGTTTTAGATTGAGAATTATCTAGGTAATTTGAAAGTGCAGCTCTAGGTATATCTGAAAGCATGTTTCTGCAAAGAATGGCAGCACCATTTTCTAGGCTCAGAGCTCAGATGGACTATGTGTGGGAAGAGAAGAAAGGACATTTGTGCTTGATCATTCTCTCTGCCTCTTAGCTACCATGAAGTGAGCATTCTGATCTGCCACATCCTCCCCCAGAACTGAATTCACTGATATCATGACACCAAACTTGAACTCTGTGCTGGACAGTTTTATGTCAACTTGACACAAGCTAGAGTTAATTGAAAGGCGGATATCTCACCTGAGAAAATGCCTCCGCAAGATCTAGCTTTTGGACATTTTCTTAATTAGTGCTGGATGTGGGAAAAGTTGAGCCTATCGATTGTGGTGCTACTCATGGGCTTCTGGTCTTAGGTTCTATAAGAAACCAAGAGAGCAAGACATGATGAGCAAGCCAATAAATGGCACCCCTATATGACCCCTTCATCAGCCCCCGGTTCTTTCTCTGAGTTTCTGTCCTGGCTTCCTTCAGTGATGAACTACAAGGTAAAGTGTAATCAAAATACACCGTTTCCTCCCAGACTTGCTTTTGGTCATGATGTTCATCATAGCAAGAGAAACTCTAACTAAGATAAACTATTTTTCACTTGTTTCTGCCATGGATTTGGAAATAATGGCAAAGATCAGACTCACACAAGTGAGGGAAAAAATGACAAACTTCAATACAAAGGAGCAATAATTGTCCAAATAAAAAGCAATAACAGAGTGAAAATAAAATACCTATAAAAGCATGGAACATACTTATACAACAATAGCAAATGCTGTGATTAAAAGTTATTCAGTCTTCAGAAGAGTAAAAAGAAAATAGATTATGAAAACCTTCAAAGAGGTGTTTTCTTTCTTTTTTTTGAGATAACTTTTTCTTTCATACGATTCTTTTTTTTTCATTTTTCCTAATTAAGAAATTTTCTACTCACTCTACATGCCACACACAGATCCCATCTCCTTACTCCTCCCACCCCACAGCCCTCTCTCCCAAGCCAACCTACATCCCCACAATCCCCAAATCAAGGTCTCCCATGGGGAGTCAGGAGAGCCCAGCACACAGAACCTAGGCAAGTCCAAGCCCCTCCCCACTGCACCAAGGCTGTGCAAAGCATCACATCACAGGCTATGGGCTCCCAAAAGCCTGCCCATGCATGAGATGGATCATGATTCCCCTGTCTGCATGCCCCCCCAAACAGTTTAAGCCAAAGAACTGTCTTCCATATCCAGAGGGCCTAGTCCAGTCCCATGAGGGCTCCACAGCCACTAGTCTACAGTTCATGGGCTTCCTCCAGTGTGGCCAGTCATCTCTACACATCTTTCCATCATGATCTCGAAGTCCCCTGCCTGCAGAATCCCTCCTCTCTCTCATCGATTGGATTCCTGGAACTCAGCCTGGCGCCTGGCTGTGGATCTCTGCATCTGCCTCCATCAGTCACTGGACAAAGGCTCTATGATGGTGGTTAGGGTATTCACTAGACCGGTCACCAGAGTAGACCAGTCCAGGCACCCTCTAGACCACTGACAGCACTCCCAGGTGGGGTCATCCTTGTGGATTCCTGAGAGCCTCCTTGGCACCTTGCCTTAAAGAGGTGTTTTCTATAAGTTTTCAGTAGGTTATTGAAGAAAATACCAAATTCCATACCCAAAGAAAAACGGGCCTTGAAAAATAATAAACCACAAATGGACAGACAGACAGTCAGACACACACGCACACACACACACACACACACACACACACACACACACCAAAAAAAAAAAAAAAACAACCCTCTACTGATTAACTCTGGTTGGCTGCTATGTCAGAATATCGTAGATTGTGTCATTCCTAACAATCAAAGCATACATCTCACAATTCTGGGGGGAAGAATTTCATATCCAAGACACATGCAGAGTTGATGTGCAGTAATGTCTTCTTCCTTGTACACAGGCAGCTGTGTGCTACCACAGTGAATGATGTGTGTAGGCATGGTCTCTACAAGTAAAGGCACTAATCACATTTACTGGAGACACACTAGCACACCCATGTCTGAAAATTTTACCTCCTAATGCCAACTAATTAGAGACTGCATATAATGCCTGTTGGGAATCCACTAATATTTAGTAGATAATAAAAGTTTAAAGAGGAAACGTTCAAGTAAACCAGAGAATGTTATGTATCATGGATGTATATGCTGGTCTTCTATGGTTGTACAGCAGACCAGTACAAAGTTAGTTATAACCATGCTGTGAGTATGGAACATTAGACCTGTTCTCAGCATCTTACACAGCTCAGCATAATGTGTCTGCCAATGAGGTCACTTCAATTGAAGCTTCAGGATATCTTCAATAATTTTAAGTATATTTGTGATCTAGTGTGTCGGGACATGATCAAAAGAATGACATATGGTGAACAATGCCTTGGGGAACTGTGAGAGAAGCTCCAGGAAAAAAGGCAGAGAATTTTTTACCTCAGGTGCATTTTGTTTCCTAGATTGTTCTCGGATGTGATTTCTTGCTTCCTGTGTTAAACATTTACATTCAATTTGTAAGACATGTTTACTCTTGTTGGATGTCAGCACATAGCTACAGAACCCAATCTGGTTAGTGTACTCTGAATCTGGATATGGCCTTCTGCCTTGCTTCCGTGTTTTCCCGGATATAATTGATATTAAGGGCCAGGCAACTGTTTAAATTGGTCTTTCCTGAGAAAATTCTGGGAAAAGCCACTTGATTATATCTAGTGTGTGCCTATTGACATTTATTTACATGTTTCTCTGATCTCAAACAACCTTCCTTGGATCATTGCTTTCTTTATTATATTCATATGTAAATTTATACTGAAAATGATGTACTGTTGTCTACAGCACTAGACTGTTGGTCTGTCCCATTCTTTCAGGTCCTCAGAATCCACATTCAGCAGACTAGATCTACACAGGTCAGCTTAGAAGTCGATGCTAGTGTAGAATTTTTCCATTTCCTCTGTGTCTCTCTAAGCCTACCAAATACTTCAAATACTTTCTTCAAGTATTTCTGTACTAATTGGTGTCTTGCTATGGTAGTATTTTAAACAGTAATCAGGATAAAAAATAATTCCTTTCTTTTACTAGATAACATTTATTTAATTCAGTCTTTTTATAAAAGAATATTTTATGTGCTCTAAACATGCAATAGTAGAACGAAGACTAGGATTTCTCAGTGTTACAGTTCCCTAAATAATATAAGGGCACTTAGGTTATTTCCATTTCCTAGATCTTGTGATCTTGTGTCCTTATTCTTTTTCATTTCTGACTCTGCTCATTGGGGATTGGGGTTTTCTTTTCTGTTCTCCTTTTCTTTTTCTTTTTCTTTTTTTATTCTCCCTTTTTTTATTAGTTTGACCAAGGATCTGTCTTGCTTATATTTTCAAAGAACCAGCTTTGCTCTTGGGCTTGTTAATTATTTGTATTACATATTCCTATTTCATTGATTTGAGGCTTTGATTTTTATTGTTTTTTTCATTTAGTTGGTGTATTTTGGTTTTCCAAATTTTTAAATTTTATTTGTGGTTTTTCTAATTTTTTTTTTAATGTAGGCACTTAGAGCTATTAATTTTCCTTCATATGTGAGCGTTTCTATCTCCTTATTGAATTCTATTCTCAAGTCAGGGATTATCTTCTTTTCCACAGCTTTATGTGTGTGTTTTCTTGGGCATCACTTAGGCATTTATTCCCTTTAAGTTCCTTCTCCTTAACTTCAGTGAGCTGTTTCTATATGCCTCGTTTAAATTCCTTGAATTCTTTGATCAGTTTTAGGATTGTCCCTTTAAATTCTTTGTCCTAGTTTTCATCTATTTTTTTTTTTTCTCTTTGGAAAACATTTCCACAGGACTAGTATGTAGTGGGTAGCCATTCCAGCGTTGGTCTGGAAGTTCCAACCCCCATTGAGGATTTGGTAACTATCACGCCTACAAGGCAGGCCAAGGGAGCACCCTGAAGACCTGAGATCGGATGTGCTGTGCTCTCTTGCTGCTGGGAGTCCGGAAGCTAGAGATGGACTGAGGAGAGTTCTCCAGAGAACATCGCCGGACTATGCTGCATGTTTCCCAGAACCCTCAACTTACCTATCCCTTCATTTGTAAGTTACAGCATTAAATAAATCTCCTTTTAACTACGTGGAGTGGCCTTAATAATTTCACCAATACTAGTAGTTTTTGACATGAAGAGTCTGGACTGATATTTCATAATATTAGTGTTTGGGGCATGAGATCCTGGTATGTGGACCTCCTTTGTTAAGTCTATTTCTAATGTGGACAGAGCAGGTTGGAACAGAAGACAGGATATACATTCAGGTTGACTTAGAAGTCAGAAATGACTTCAGTGAACTATAGTCAGGTGAGCAGAGGGGCCTGCAATATTTTACAGAATATGCTTTCTTGTCCTTGCCTATGGTTTAAAAGAATTACTATGCAGAAAAGTTTGATGTGACAGTGGGTTAGCAATGGTAGGGCAGGTCCTGGCAGAGGCCTAGAGACTGGTTGTGGTCCATGCTGGGTTGTTCAGACAGTGTTGGGGTACTGTGGGTTTTAGGCTGGGTATGGTGAACTAGGGAGAAGGCATGGATAGGAAGGGTCCAGGAGACTTATCAGGCTAGGTCCTTGAGCTGCATGTAGGAAATCTGGCTGGGAAAAGGGGTTAGATGCAGAGCAGAGAAGACCAGTGGTAGTAATACATAGGGATATTCCCAATGGAGCAAAGTTAACATCATTATTATTATTATTATTATTATTATTATTATTATTATTATTATTATTTTATTTAATATAATACATTACAACCTCAGTAGATCCACTCCTCCCTGATTTCCATTTAGAAAAGAACAGACCTCCCATGGATATCAAACAAACATTGCAGATCAAGTTGCAATAAGATTAGGCACATCCCCTCAAAATAAGTCTAGATAAGGAAACCTGTTAGGAGGAAAAGGGTCTCAAAAACAGGCAAAAATTCATAGACAGTCCCCACTCCCTCTGTTAGGAGTCCCACTAGAGAACTAAGCTACACAACCATAACATATATGTGTAGGCCCTAGATTAGAGGCATACAGGGTACCTGATTATCAGTTCAGTATCTGTGAACCCCTATGTGCTCTGGTTAGTTGATTTTGTGAGCCATTTTCTTGTGGTGTCCTTGAACCCTTTGGCTGCTAAAATTCTTCCTCCTCCTCTTCTGTAGGATTCCCCAAGCTCTGACAAGTGTTTGACTGTGGGTCTCTGCATCTGCTGCATTAGTTGTTGGATGAAGCCACTCTAATGATGATTATGCTAGGCTCCAGACTAGAAGTATAACAGAGTATCTTCAGGAATCATTTAACTTCCTTTTTTAAAGTAGTGTTTGACTCTGTCCTAGGTCTCTGGGCTATCCAGCTTCTGGTTTCTGGTCCTCCAGGTACCCAGGTACTGACAGAAGTTCATGCCCTCTCATGGCATGGGTCTCCAGTTGGACCAGTCATTGATTGGCCACTCACACATGTTCTGTGTCGCCTTTACCCCAGCATGTCTTGAAGGCACAAGAAATTGTATGTAGGTTTTGTGGCTGGGTTGGTGTTCCAGTCCTACTACTAGAAGCCTTGCCTGGTTACAGAAGATGGCCGGTTAAAGCTCCATATGCCCCATTATAAGGAATTTCCCTAGAGTTACACTCACAGTTTCCCTGGAATTTACATTGCGCTGTGTTGCTATCTCACTGAAGTGACTCCCGTTCCCATCGTCTCTCCCAGTACTCTCTCCCTCCTCCTATCCCTCCCTACCCATTAGATTTGTCCTGTTCCCATCTCCACCCACCACCAGTTCACCTACAAAATCTATTCTATTTCCCCTTCCCAGAGAACTTCATGAATCTCACCTTTAGCCCTTCTTGTTACTTAGCTTCTCTGGGACTGTGGATTGTAGCACAATATCATTTACTTTACAGCTAATATCCACTTATAAGTGAGTACATCCCATGTTTGTCTGTCTGGGTCCGGGTTACTTCATTCAGGATGATTTTTTTTTCTAGTTCCACTCATTTGCTTTCAAATTTTGTGATGTCATTTTTCTTTTAGCAGCTAAGTAATACTCCATGTGTAAATATACCGCATTTTCTTTATCCATTCTTCAGCTGAGGGACATCTAAACTGTTTCTAATTTCTCAGTATTATGAATAAAGCCACTATGAACAAAGTTGAGCAAGTATCTTTGTGGTATGATGTATTATCCTTTGTGTACATGCCCAAGAGTGGTATAGCTAGATATTAAGATAGATCATTTCCCAACTTTGTTAGAAACCACCATATGGATTTTTAAAGTAGCTGTACAAGTTTGCACTCCCACCAGCAATGGATAAGTTTTCCCCTTGTCCCATATCCTCTCCAAAATAAGCTGTGTTTACTGTTTTTGATCTTTGCCATTCTGAAAGGTATGAGATGGAACCTAGAGTTGTTTTTTTTTTTTTAAGAATATCTTTTTAAACTTTATTTTATGTGCATTGGTGTGAGGGTGTCAGATCCCCTGGAACTGGAATTAGAGACAGTTGTGAGCTGCCATGTGGGTACTGGGAATTGAACCCGGGTGCTCTGGAAGAGCAGCCAGTGGTCTTAACCACTGGGCCATCTCTCCAGCCCTAGAGTTGTTTTTTAGTTGTATTTCCATGATGCCTAAGGTTGAACAATTTTTTTGTTTGTTTTTTTGAGACAGGGTTTGTATATGTAGTTTTGATGCCTGTCCTGGATCTTGCTCTGGTCTCAAACTCACAGAGATCCTCCTGACTCTGCCTGCCAAGTGCTGGGATTAAAGGCATGCACCACCAACACCTAGCTAAGGTTGAACATTTCGTTTTTTTTTTCTTTTTCCATTATTATTATTATTAATTATTATTATTAAGAGATTTTTCTATTCATTTTACATACCAGTCACAGATTCCCTTCACCTCCCTCCTCCCACCATTCAGCCTTCCACATCTAACCCCACCCATTCCCAACTTCTCCAAGGCAAGGTCTCCCAAGGTTGAACATTTCTTTAAGTGTTTCTCGGCCATTTGAGATTCTTCTGTTGAAAATTCTCTGTTTATATTTATACACCGTTTTTAAAACTGGATTGTTTAGTTTGTTGGTGTCTAGTTTCTTAAACTCTTTATATATTTTGGATATTAACCCTGTGTCTAATGTGTCAGATGTGAAGTTGATGAAAATCATTTGCCATTCTGTGGACTGCCATTTTGTCCTATTGACAGTGGCCATTTCAGTTTCATGATGTCCCATTTATTAATTGTTGACCTCAGTACCTGCATGGTTGGTTTTCTGTTCATGAAGTTTTCTTCTGTGCCAATGTGTTCAATGCTATCCCCCACTTTCTGTGGTTCAGTGTAACTGTATTTATGTTGAGGTCTTTAATCACCTGGACTTGAGTTTTGTGCAGAGTGATAGATATGGATCTAATTACATTCTTCTATATGTTGACATCCAGTTAGCAGCATTTGTTGAAGATGCTTTCTTTTTCCACTTGTATATATATTTCTGTCTTCTTTAAGAAAATTAAGGTCTCCACAGGTGTGGAGAATGGGTGTTCAATTTGATTGCATTGATCAACCTGTCTGTTTTTATGCCAAAACCATGGGTGATAATTACTATATCTTTGTACTACAATTTGAAATCAAAGATGATTTTACTTTTGGAATTTTTTATTATAAATAATTGTTTTAGCTATCCTGTTTTTTTTTTTTGTTTTTCCATATGAAGTTGAGTAATGTTCTTTCAAGGTATATAAAATATTGTGTTGGAGTTTTG
>CABHPQ010154969.1:0-47781 GCA_902168405.1 Peromyscus aztecus
GTCTGTCCTTTCTCAGAGGAAAGATGTACGAAGTGATGGATGCTGGAGGGATGCAGATGTGTTTATCATTTTATGTCTGTCAGGGAAAACACTTTAAAGTGTTTTCTTTTAAACCAGGGATTATAAAAAGCACTATTTTCCAGCAAATTGGCATTCCAGCCATTTTTGTCTTCTTTCTAGGCTGTCACACTACTTTGCAAAGTAAAATTAATAATAATAATAATAATAATAATAATAATAATAATAATATACACTTCACTTTCTCTACTCTGAGTCTTGAGTACTTTGTTAATGAAATGAGGATCATTGTTTCTCACATACAGTACATAGGTATTAGTTGTTCACAGTTTTATTTAGGAGTTTACGTAAGGCTAAAAGACTAATAGATAGTATGATAGTCCCTTTAAGTAAGGTTTCTCCCAGTGCATCTCAGCCTGGCAGCCCATAGGAACCCCCAAGAAATGGAGATTATAAACTTGTCATGATCCCACCCCATAAAAAGGAGCTTGAAAAATAACCAGTTAAATGAGGACCTTGCATGTTGGTGGTTGTTTTGTTTATTTTACATTCTCTAGAGGATTCTAATATGTCTCTCAGCATGAAAACCATTAACTTCAAATTTCTTGGTCATTGCTTATGATAAGATTCACCAGAAAATACAACATGACTATATTCAATATTTTATTCCTCTCTGAACTTCTCAAATTGTACCTAATTTAGAATCATGGACTCATATGGCTGAAAGAGACCCCAGCTCTGCTCTGATTAGCAAATGTATTGAAGCAATGACCAAGAAATCTCAGCTTCTTCCTGCTAATAAGGACTCTGTTGAGTCCTAAGGTGGAGAAGGACAGCAAATAATGCCACAGGAGATCCTTGCTCAAGTGTCTATGGCCTTGTTTCATCTTTACTTCCCTACAGCCCCATCTCCAAATACAGTAGTGGATTAAGTCTCTATTCTCTTTAAGATATCATTATTGGTGTGTGTGTGTGTGTAGTTTGCACATAAAGACTAGAAGAGTAGCTGGGTGTCCTCCATCACTTTCCTTCTGTTCCTCTGAGGCAGGGTCTCTTCTTGAACCCAAGGCCTATGGAAGCCAGCAAGCCCTGAAACCTACCTATTTCTGCTTCACCTTGTAGCTGGGTTTACACGCTTTGGGGGGAAATGTCTGAGTTGATATGTGGATTTTAGGATCCAAAATCTTGTCCTCATAATTGTCCTCATAAAGAGCAAGTAGTCTTATCCCAGCCCCGTTTCTGCCCTCTTGCTATTGCAGAATGAGTTTTGTTTTTGTTTTTCTAGACAGGGTCTCACCATGTGACTCTGGCTGTCCTAGAACTCACAGAGATCGGCTTGCCTCTGCCTCCCAAGTGTAGGAATTAAAGGCGTGCGCCACTATTCTCAGGCACACATTGAGTTTTGGTGGAGACATTCAAACCTAGCGTGGGACTTTCCCTTCAGGATCATGTCTTTGATTACCTGAGAGAGGCCAGGGTGCAGAGACTGTGCAGTGTGGTGGGAAGCACTCTAGGCAGACTCTAAGGAAGGGCTACCTGGAGGAGAGGCTCACATGATGTCCATTCAACCCAATCACCATGGCAGTAAAGTGGCTGACCCAAGATCACACAAGCCAGAATAGAATCTTGATATCCAACACTTAATTTACTCTAACCTTGAAGGACCTGATGAAGTCAGACAGACGGCCTGATTCAAGGGTGCAGAAAAGACCCTTCCTTCCAGAACATTCTTTCTGTAACACACGGAAGTGAAATAACCCTGCTCCTTTCCATCTTCCCCTGGGAGGCAGCCCTCTCAGTGGGGTGACCTGGCAGAAGCTGTCAGAGGAGAGACCTTAGGAAATTTGCAAATCAAATGGTTCATTATGTAGGACACTGCACTTGCAAATAGGACTAGGTTGGTTGTGTATAATAAACAGCATTTGAAGAGACCCCCTCAAGGCCAGCTGGGCTGAAATCTTGCTTTTAAAGTACAGGTTACTGAACCCATAAACCGATGAAGCCTTGGGGCCAGAGCTCCCGCCCAGTGCAACTCTGGGGAGCTAGAATTCTGCTCAGGGATGCTGCCATGGCATCTTCCCATCAAGATTTTTCCATTTAAACACAAGCATCACAGGTGCCTTCCCTCTGGCCAGCTCAGAGGCGATGCTGCTCCTGACACAGCCGTGACCTGACATGGCTGCCCTCCAGGCCAGGAAGACAACTGCGTTCCCAGAGGACTGGAGGCAAAGCGAGAAAGCTAGCTTCAAGAAATAACTGAAGGCCTTGACAGTTGCTGACACATCTGTCAGGTTTGCTACCCATCTTTCTGGGTAAACCTCTGCCCTTATCTCATCTTTCAACCTTCAGTCTCAGGAAATCCTAACTAGTTTTTAAGTGACTAGACAGTCTTGTGTCGGAACTTGGAGGTCACGTTAAAGACTCAAGGGAGGCGGTGTTAGTGCCCCCCAGTCCAGGCTGGATCGTGTGACTGATTCCCAGCTTGCAGCTGCGTGTTTTGTCTCGTCACCATTCTCCTTGGAGGCTGGTTTGGGAAGCCGTCCCCGTGAGACACCATCTCCTGAGCAGTTTTGCCCCATTGTCCTCAAGCATCTCTTTCTGAAACACAGCCCAGTGAAGCCTAAGTGAGGGAAGCGACTGGGAAGGGCTACATGGAATTCGACTCCGCATTAGAATACTTCATTGCTTTTGGGCGTTGTGATGGGAACTGGCACCTTCAGGCTGGTGTGGCTATAGAGCAGAGCACAGAATGATGACAAGGACATCATTAACGGTGTTTTCCCACATAAAGCTCTTGGCCAAGTTGCTTCAGGTAATAAAGAAGGATCCCTTATGATGTGCATATTAAATGTGAGGGACTCAGGTTGTTTATTTCCATAATCAGGATAAACATGGCCCTTAAATGTCTCTAGGTCCTGCTTATTGACTTTAGAATATTGTCCTTGTCTTTGCAAGTGATCTGAGGTACATGTCACTCTCTCTGCCACGTAGTGCTGGCAGTCTGCTCCATTCCGTTCCAGTCTTTTCTCCCCGTTATTAAAATATACTCCCTCCTCTCATCCACCTAACAGATAGGGAGAGATTTTACCCAATAGAATAAATATTTTAATTCAAATTCTATGGACTTCATTGCATGGCTGCTTCAGAAAGAAGTACTTAGGGAAGTGGAGCAAAGCAACCCAAGGCTTTGAATTCCCGATGGTTTCCATCTCCTTGGGAACTCATTCATAAAAAGAGGTATCCTTCAATAACAGTAAAAGCTTCATGAGTCTTTGGCTTGCTAAGTCTATTTTAGGTTTTCTGCTAGGAATTCCCAGCATTAGACTAGGGTGTGGCCTTCAACCTCATACTTAAAAATTTTAAGGCCCCGTGTGCTTCAGAAGCATGGTCATTTCTCTGAGGCTTGAGACGGCTGGCTCTTCATGGCCTCAACAGCCATTTGTAAAGCAGTAACCCACACTGCTTAAACAAGGCTAAGAATGTAAATTGCTGTGTGGGGAATTGCAGGTAATTATATGGAAGAAGTCCCATGGGGAAAGTGTGCTGGGACAGTCTAACCAAAGACACTTGGCATCTCTATTACTGGAAGAGTTTTAAAATTCTCACCCAAACCCACTAATCAAGCAGTTTAGTTCAATCACTGTGACCACTGGAAGAACATAAGAGTCTTAGGTTGTCTCCTCTGCCCTTTGGAAATTTCCAATAAGATCTTGATGTGTTATCCACACATTTGACAAGACCTTGAGTTAAATATTCCAAGAACAAAACCATAATGAACCATCATTCTTTGTAGAACTGTGAACCAGCCCACATACAATGCCTTTTATCTTTATTAAACCAGAAATTTTAAAGAAATCATTTATTGAAGCTACCTGACCCAGAAGCGTGCTCATTTGAAATCTTTGGACCATAACATCAGCACCTTTCACATTAAGCCTGAGATGAATTGATATTTAAATTGTTTTAAAACCCTCCCAAAGCCATGCACAGATTCAGATTTTTGGACAAGGTTTTTCAGTTGGATACAGTCTTACAAAATGACAGATGATGAAATCTGTGTTCAGCGCACCAGGCATTGATGACCAGTTCTGAATCCATGTTAAAGTGGTCACCACGACTTCATCAGCCTAAAGTCTAAGGCCATGTTATGCTGAGCTGATATACAGACATAGAAACGGAAGCCACCCAAGGTTCAGTGCAGCCCTCCTCACGTGGTGCAAGATACTGGATTAGTGACCTAACCACTTTCCCTGCTGAGAGAACCTGCCTCACCCTCAGCCTGGCCATGGGATTTGGATGATGGAAATCCCACCTGAACCACACCTTTCAGACCATTCCCAAGCTTCCTCGTGATGCACAGAGAAGCACACCACTGGCTGGAACTAATTAACAGTGGGACACTGATGTAAATGCCCATTCATCACTCCCAGAGAGGGACCTGGGACAACCCTAGTTCCTGAGTCTTGGGGCATTGATTTGTATTTTGGATTCCAGGAGCACTGTAGTTTTCTAATAACCTACTCTTGAGAAACTTTCAAAATTACTTACATTTGTCACCTTCCTGTTATTTTCTAACCTCTTTGGCTTTCTCACATCTGTCTCGACTCATCTTACTTGAGAGGACCTGGAGAAGAATCCTCATCCTGATTAAGGGCAGAAGAAAAGGCCAAAAATCCAAGCGGCAGGATCAAATGTCCGATATCAGCAGTGAGGTCTCATGAAGAAGGAAAGGCCATAGGTTCAGAAACAACCTGTTTTTGTTGCTATGGCAAAATACCCGTGGAGGCTGGGCACTTTATAGAGAAAATAAAGTTTATTTGGTTCACCACTCCTGTGGTCCAAGAGCATGGTGCTAGCGTGTGCTCTGCGTTTGGTGAGAGCCTCAGGTAGGGGGCCCACTAGACAGCAACATGGGTAAGAGTGGGAGTGAGCATTTGCCGAAGAGGCAAGTCAGCAGGGAAAACCTTGCTTTGCAACAACCTGCTCTTGGGGTAGCTAATTCCATCCTTCAAGTTCCTCCTCACACCTATGAGACCTGATCCAATCTTGAGAGGCCTAACTCTTGACAGGCCAGAGACCCCATGCCCTAATTGTTTCTCAGATGTCCTTAAATGTAAAATACTTTTACATTCAAACCCAAAGGACAGGGGAAGGCCTCAGAACTAAGCCTGAGCAGCACAGGAGCCTGGAGTCCTGCTGGTTTTGAGGTATCATCTACAGTGTGGGTCAGGCCTGATGCATGCTCCTCAGACTCTGATGTGCCCAGAAATCATCTGAGACGCTGGTAAAGTGCAGGTTCTGCCTCACCAGGTTAGGAGTGGGACCCAGGCGTCACATTTCTAAGCATCTCTCAAGTAACGGAAAACACGTGGTTCTGGACCACTGAAGTAGCAAAGATGTAAACAGCTCTGCAGGCTGGATCGTGCAGCAGCAATAAAATAAGTAACGGAAACAAAGGAGCAAAAACGTATCATAAAGAAAACGAAACGATTACAAACAATAACAGAAGAGCTCTCACCTTCAGGTGGTAATAGAAAACCACAGGATTTCCTAGGCTGGAGAGATAGCTCAACGGGTAAATGCTGCATTAACACAAGACCTGAGTTCAAATCCCCGGAACCCATTAAAGCCAGACCTGGTAGAGTGCCTCTGTTATCCTCCTGCGCCTGTGGCAAGGTGAGGGGCAAGGCAGAAAAAGCACCAGGAGCTTGTGGACCAATGAGCCCGACAGACACAGTGGTGAGCCAGAGCCTCCATCTTAAACAAGCTGGAAGGTGAGGACTGACAGCGAGGCTGTCCTCTGACCTCTACACATACTGTGGCATACATGTATGCATACACACACATATCACATACACACACATCTACTGCATACACACACATACATATTACATACATATCACACATGCACATCACACACAGAAACACACTTATCCCACACATAGGCATATCACACACATATACATACACATCTCACACACATATGTCACATGCATATACTTTCATACACACATATACATACATACCTATCACACACATATACATCACACATGCACATATACATCATACACACATACATATCATACTCATTTACGTACACACATATCACATACATGCACATCATATATATATATATACTCATGCATACCACATGCATACACACGTAAGCATACATGCATATCACACACACACACACACAGATTTTAAAACAGACAATGGTGGGCTATCAAGGTGATGGGATTTCCAGCGCTAAGCTCTACACACAGAATCTGTGATTTATGCTGTACTTGTTTCTCTTTGGAGCTAAAGGAAGGCGATGCTGGGTGATGGTGTGAACACACCATTGGTGTGAACTGGAGCCCAGCCTTCCGTCGGCCAGGCAGGCAGAGCTCAAGAGCAGAGTGCCCAAACTGAGAACATATCACAATTGCTGTGCTCTGAGCACACAGCTGCTGTGTGAAAATCAGACTTATGCTGTCCATTTAAGAGACAAGGTGCGAGCTGTCTTCTGCTTTCCATTTCAGCTGACTAAATAATCTGCATATCTTACATATGTGTGTATAGATATGTAGGCGTCTGTATTATACATATATAGCTGGAGTATATATATGTATACTATATTCTTTTTAAATTTTTTATTTTATATGTGTGGGTGTTTTGCCTTCGTGTATCTCTATCACATACATGCACTGTCAGTGGAGGCCAGAAGGTCCCCCAGACTGAAGTCACAGATGCTTTCGAGCCACATGTGGATGCTGGGACTCCAACCCGGGTCCTCCTCTCAACCACTGAGCCATCTCTCCCTCCCCTCTAGCTCTACACTTGAAAGAGAAGTGAGAGCCCACTGTAACCGCCGGGGGTGTTGCGGGGCGGCTGCTGCAAGCCTTCCTGCTAAGAGTAACTGAGAAGGGGGTGGAGTGTGTCTGGCTCATTTCCAGCCTCACTTCTCACAAGGCTGTGGAATAGGGTGACACAGTTTCCAGTCTGAGAACCCCGCCTTGTGTCTCAAGGACACCGCCGCCGGAGGCGACACTCCTGTAGCCCTAAGGAAGCTCGCAGCCTAGCTGGGTTCAGTCCGCTGCAAAGTCAGGTGCCAGGAAGAGCACGGCCGGAGCTGTGTTGACAGCGTCACGCGAAGCATGTCTTTAACACAGGCATTCCCCGTTGCTCGTCTTTACCGGCATGTCAGCGAAGCATCAGCTTTCGCCTTTCCTCAGCTTCTCTGCTGCAGAAACGGCTGATTCAAGATGGCAGACTGCCGGTATGGCTCTGTCCTCTCCCCACATCCGTCTCACTGTGATGGTGTCCGGCATAGTTCTGAGCGGATAGCGTGCAAACCTAGGCAAGGCTTGAAAAAACTAATTCTTGGAGTATTTACCGCTCTAGATGGGTACAGGGGTACAGTAAACAAAGTATGGGCCCGAAGTTGCCAAGAGCAACAGGAACAGAGTGAAAGAGGGTGACTGGACGGTGAACTGGAGTCTGGCATGGCCTGTTCAGATAGGGACATACAAGCTAACGCCTCTTCCAGCAGACAAAACTAGCCCTGAAAAAGACAGGAGGAAACTTAGATGAGAATGTGCTTGGTGTTTTAAAGAAATAGAACTTAGGTCATTGTGAGTATCATGAGGTAGGGGGGCGAGTGGGGTGGGGTTGAGCACAGAAGGAAGATCATACAGATAGAACACACCAGGCCTAGGGCCTAATCAGCAGCTTGTAACTAAAGGCAAATGATGTAGGCCTGTGCTTTAGGTAAGTGGGGACCTGGTCGAGTAAGCAGTGCCTATGGTGAGAAGTTTGGATTTCATTCACCTGAGAAATCTTTGGAACATCTGAATCAAGGCTTGCAATAACATAGTTGGTCTTTTAAAAGTGTGTTCTGTGTAGAAAGAACCCCAGATCATGGAGGTAGCTTCTGCACACTCAGCAGGGTAGGACAGAAGTCCCTATACTCTCAGAGAAGGCTTCACATACTGAGTCCCTTCCAAGAGCACAAGAAAAGAGAGGAAATGAACTTCCGAGCCCAGGCACATGCGCACTCTGTCCCAGCCAGGGCTTGACATGATGGAGTGAGAATGACATTTTACCTCCTCAGTTTTCCACGTCCACCCTCTAAGGGGACCACACCCATCAGAGTTGAGGAACATCTGGCCAGAACTCCTCAAGGTCGTCAACAGTAAAGGAAGTTTGAGAAAGTGAAGCAGCCAAAGCAACCTGGGAGCCATGATGGGTAAGTGTTACACGGGGTCCTGAGACGGGGAAGATGCTGGACAAGCAAAGGCAGTATGAGTGGAGCCCAGGCTCCAGTTACTGACACAGCACCAGGCTGTCACAGTACTGGTGACAAAGGTGTCCCGCTGCAGTAAAACATTAGGACCAGAGAGGTCCGGGTGTGATACAAAGAAACTTCTCACAAACGTCTGTTCATCTGAATGTCTAAAATTAAAAGTATATTTTTAAAAAAGGAACGCGATGGCTTCTGTGTCAAAACCGAACTCTAGGGAACAAAAGCAAAAGCTATTCTAATTCCACATCTTACGAGTCCTTGAAAACCGGGATTCTCTATATTATAAAAAGAGAGAGGATAGAAAGCTTCATAATAAAACTCCCGGTTCAGTTCGGTAGCACCACACTCTTATGCAACCTGCTCTACCTCAGGCTAATTGGGACGTTGTTCTCAACAGAAATGAATGACTACAGAGCAGAGACTTCTGAATTCTATTATTGACACTTCAGACTGAGTCCCAGCTTCACTTTTAATCACATTAAAATAAAGCCTGCCAGTCAACACCCTCCCTTATACCATGTCAAGACTTCATCTTTAAAAATGAATGACTAGCCTGAATTATGAGTTGTCTCTGGAAAGCTTCAATGTGGAGGAAAGAGATAAAAAGTAAACAAAAAAGCAAAGGGAAAAATATGGCACCAAAGAATAATAAGTCAAAAGTGATCAAAAATTGAAATGGAAAACATCATGTTGAGAGAGTCCTGAGAGAATACTGCACCATTAAGACAGGTTGAAAGCCAGTCATGGGAGCTCATTCCCTGCCAACCCAGCACCCAGGAGCCTGAGGCAGGAGCAGTGCTGCAAGTTCAGGGCCGGACAGGGCTAGCCTATCTCCAGACGAGTAGAATAAACAATGCAGACAATAACACAATAGAATGCTGTGGAAAAGAAATAGAAAAAACAAAAACAAAGAACATCTAGATATGAAAATAAAATCATAAAATCACTGAAATTAAAGAGAAATGGAAGTTATCTTTAGAATTAGAGTTACCCTCAGAAAGAAAGGCAAAAAGGGGGTAGAACACATAAAAATGGTGAATAAAAGCCATGAGATGTTAGTCTAAGAGACCAGACTAGTAAGAGAACAGAAGAAGGGGAGAAGAAAGAATTCTTGAGAAATGTAAAAGAACTTCTAAGGCCGAAGAATGAGAGCGCTCACATTAGTCTACCAGATGCTCAGCTCAAGCAATACGAAAGCTCACAGAGAACTGTGAAGTCCCAGAACACTGAATTTAAAGGTCAGACCCAAGAGTTTTGAAAAGCCATGTGCAAAGACACAAAGTCATAATGGCATCAGGTTATCTTGTGGAAAGACAGTGGACACTCAGAACGGGTCAAAGTGCTGAGACTGAGTGTCTTCAAGTGCTCGTCCCTGAATAGAACACGATGTCAACCCCTGCTCAAGACTCAGAGAGCATCATTGAGAAGGAGAGAGTCAAAGGAGGTGGGGGTGTTCTCTGAACTGCTGACATAGTATGACCTCTCAGGACTCAGCTCATGGACTCTCAGGAGCTCTAGTCACTTCCCCAAGATCTACCCAAGATGCAGTTTAACATCCCAAGATAGAGAGGGGAGGAGATTTCAATAGCTCACCCCTAGCTGAGGAGTTCTTGGCAGTTGATGGCTGCTGGGGGGGTGGCCTCTAGTAGGTTACCCATGCCCCACTGGAAGGTCCACAGTGATGCCCATATGGGCAGAACTAAACTAAGTCTATATATATATATATATATATATATATATATATATATACACACACACACACACACACACACACACACACACACACTTGTGTGTGTGTGAGAGAGAGAGAGACAAGAAATTGGGGGGTGCAATGGGGGTATCTTGGGGAGGTAGAGGGAAATGAATGGTATGGATATGATTAAAATACATTATATACATGTATAGAATTTTCAAAGAATAAATAAAAATCATTTTTGAGGACAAGGACACAGTCTTTAAACTTCTGGCAAAAGTAATTTTCATCTACAATTTTATATCTAATGAAGCTATGAGCCAGGTGTGGAGGCAAAGTAAGAAAACATTTAAACATACAAAGACTTGGGCCTTCTGATACTACTTATCTCGGAAAATTAACTAAGGATGTACTCCAGGACAAAAATAATCAAGGGATAAAGGGAGACAGATGAACCTCACTGAGACCTCCAATAGCCTTCATAACAGAGCAAGAAATAGACATTGGAGTAAATGTATATAATTATAGGAGGGCAGGAAAATTTGATCCCAGAACCCAATATTAGGTTGGGTTGCCAATCCCTGCACTATTCCTACAAAGGATTACAAGGGAAAAGCCCTGCAGGAACTAGACCCAAAAGAGTTATGTTCCTTCTCCTCCTTCTTAGGCTTTTGTTTGTTTGTTTGTTTGCTTGTTTGAAGACAGAGGCTCTGGTAACCTAAGCTGGCCTCAAAGCTGCCTAGTAACCACATGTTGGGCTCCCAACTCTCCTGCCTCTTCTGAGTGCTAGGATCATAAACATGTTCTTGGCCCAGGATTCCTTATTTCCCTAGGTCCAGAAGTCACTGAACTTTGAACTTCTGTGAGAAACAAAGGAGTTTTAAGATGGAGTGGAGATAGGGGTACGTGAGTGTTAGAGCCACTTACGGGGCTGTGAATCCTTATTTTCGTGGGTTTCTGTGGTGGTTTGGATGAGAATGGCCCCCGTAAGCTCATATATTTAAACGCTTGGTTCCCAGTTGGTGGAGCTGTTTGGGCAGGATTAAGCAGTGAGGTCTTGTTGAAGGACGTGTGTCACTGGGTGGGCTGTGAGGTTTCAAAAAGACTGCCACCACTTGTGGTTATCGCTGTCTCTCGCTTCCGGGTCTGAATTTGATATATTGGTATAGAAAGAGTGACTGACTGAATGCTATACTTTGGATGTGCAATTTCTCCCAAAGGCCCGTGTGCTAAAGGCTCCATCTCCATACCACAGTATCATTGGGAGATGGTGGAACCAACACTATAAAACCTGTGATGCGTCTTAAAAAGATGTCGTCGTCTTGATGTCCACATGGCAATCTTCTGCTTTCACTTCCTCCCGTTAGCTCCGCCCACCTTCAGTCTATTCTTTTCACTGACTTTTCCCAGTTTCCAAACCATGTTTGACAAAGACAAAATGTTTAGAACCCTCTCTCTGCATCACTTCCCCTCTACCCACTGCCCCAGAACTCTCTTTTCCTTCCAAGCTTGGCCTGAGAAATACAGACTCTGGTCTTCTATATACAGCTGGTTGTCTTGAATACTCTGGTCACCTCTTCACTATCAATGTCAGGCTCCTTCCCCTCATGTGTTCTCATGAAAGCTGCCAGACTTTCAAATTGCAGAATCTGAAGGGCGGTCCTGGAGTGTTAGTGCCACAAGCTTCAGGCTCCTCAGTGGGACCCTTCCTTCCTTTCACTCACTTTCTGAGAGTACCCAATGTTTTCCCTCTGAGAATCATCATGGTCTCTCAGATGGGCCCCGATCCTGACTATAGAGTTTGACAGCTAACACATCTCTCCCAGATCCGTTCCTGTGAACTGGTCAGCTCACCTTCTCATCTAGTTACAAATCACAGGGACTTTGGCACCATTTAGAAAATAGGGATTCAAGTAGCTCTAGGATGAGGGTTCTCTTCTCTAAAAACTACTTCCCCTCACAGCCTCCACCCACAGGGAGGTCTGGAAAGCTCAGCTGTACCAGGAGACCCAGACCACTACCCACAGCTGGCAGAATCAGAGCTCAAGATCAGACCCAGGCAGGAGTAACCAAGTTCCTCTCCTGAGATTCTAGCCATAATAGGGTTAAGCCTCAGGCAGGGCAAGCTCAAAGGGTAAGCAAACTGAATATGGTAATGAAGTAAAGCATCCAGGATTAAGAGTTAGGAACCACATTTCTAGAACAGAGTCAAGCTGGCATCTCAGCTCCTCACCTGGGTCACCTTGGGGAAGGCACATTAACTTTTCCTCATACTTTATTTGAGCGAACTTAATTATATTTCTGTTTCAGACTCTTAGCAAGTACTTACAGCTAATGAGACCCGGAGTTAGCACTTTGGAGGTTTCGTAATGGTCTCCATCTTGGTGATTCAAAGATATATTTTAAGGTAAAAACCTGAGAGGGAAAGGCATCTACTAGACAGACTTGGTGCAAGGATCTTTCATCTGGGCTACATAGGGAAGCTGAGGCAGAGGGATTGCAAGCTCAAAGCCAGTCTTAATTAGACCTTCTCCCAAAATAAAATGAAAGAAATTAAAATGGCTGAGGTTCTACCTCAGTGGTACTGTTGTGCCCATGTAGTGAGACCCCCCCCCCAAGCAAGACCACCACAGAGCCGATATCTGATGCAAAACACACAGGGGTTTATTGATAACAAGCAAGCCCAGTCTTGGTCCATGTCCAACACTCAGGTGGAGGAGGACGGCCCTGAGCTCCCAGGGTGAGGGGTTTGTAAAGGGAAAAACTACAAGCAGGGTGGTATAAGCCTTTGCATCATATGATTGGGTGAGGGTATGTAACCTTTGAATTTACTGGTTGGGGGTTACAGTTACCATTTTTGGGGAGGCCTGGACAAGTCCCAGGCTCTGTCCTTGAGCTGCCATGGAGGCTGGCTGGCCTCACACGTTCACATTGACCCATGCCCGTAGCTCTAAGTTGGTGAGGGGTCCCAGACAGTAAACAATTGGCTGAACCTTGAGCGGTCAGAGTACGTGCAGAAAGGGAGCTACTGCGAGGACTATGTCTTTTGTTCATGGCCCTCCCAGAAACTGCTTGTTCAAGTCTCAGGAAACTGAAATTGAGGCCTGATCTCTGAGAGAAGACTGATAGCCTGTTATGGCGTCTGCTTGGTCCTTTCAGTACAGGGCTTGCTCAGTGTGCGTATGTAAGGTCCCAAGCCCCAGGAACAAGAGAGGAGAAGAGCAGGACAGGAGAGGGACAAATTACCAATAAAGATTCTGTGGAAATCACAGGCCTTACAACCTGTGCTAAGAGCTCAAGATGGGTTGAAAAGTCATTTTTTTCATCCATTAAATGGGGCATTACTGATGCTTTGCCGACAGTGCTGTAAATGGTGAAATGTGAAGAATAATTAATAATCATAAGTAATCATAGCAAGTGCTTTTATGTTTGCCATGTTCCAGGCCCTGTCCTGAACACTTTATCTTCCTGACTTGGACTATGTACCACAACACAAGGGTGAGGTTTTCAACCATCTCCCTCTGCAAACGAACAGACTGGGGCTGGGAAAGTAACTTCTCCACAGCTACCCTGCCAATAGGTGAGAGACCTTGGCTGACGATCCCAGCAGTTTCTGGAATCTCTGCTCACAACTCTTGACCAAACTCTCTCACACCCTGCCATCCCTCCCAAGTCAATTCACACTTAGGGTAAATGTTTGCAGTGATTTGAGCCTGGAGCCCGGACTACCGCTTTGGAAACACAGACCTTCCTTGTAGTCTGGAGGAATCTTTCCAAATATGATAAACTGGTTAAAAATGGAAACCTATGTTAACAGCGGTGGACAAGCTCTTACAAGAGTGAAGATAAAATGTGTGTGTGTGTGTGTGTGTGTGTGTGTGTGTGTATCATATATAGAAAGCAAAACAAATATGAGGACAAAAATGCATAGCTATAACACATTGTTATATATACTATATATTCATCACTATATCTGAAATAGTATTTATTCCATCCTTGAACCAGAAATATATATATATTACATATGATTATACACACATTATATAAATATATATACATATATATACTTTCCCAGCAATCTACATCTACAAATAGAGACAGTATGAAAATACATACACTAAGAGACAACCAGGTATCAAGATCATTTAATGTTGAATTAATTAGAGCATGGGTTAAACTGATATGAACTGTTAAGATTTGGTCATTCAAGCGACCATTTCTGTCTTATGGAAAGATCCAGATATATTTTGGACAGATCTGGAGGGAGGTTCTGCTTTGTCTGCCGTTCTCTGGTCACGTGGACTGCACTGCTGTGCTGAAGTGACTGCTGCTCTCACCATCCCACCTCCAGGAGCAGGAATGCAGAAAGCAAGCAGCAATGAACAGCCCGTCCTGCAAAGGACTAGACCTGGTCTCGGACGCTGCTCTGTTCACAGTCTGTTGCTACAGTTGCACGGCCACACCTGGGACCAAGGATGCTGGGAAATGAATGTACTTCCTAGCTGAGTGGCTGGGCCCACGCCAAGCCAAGAAGGTTCGAGGAGACAGCACAGGAGGGGTTTTATTCTGAACTCCTAATGATAAAAATAAGGATCATTTCTCCTCTTTGGTTCTGTAAAGAACAGATTAAGATCGGGATGAGAGCCAATGGCAAAGCAGACCAGACAAATTCAAATGGCCTAGCGAAGTGCAGGGCTTGGGGTTTTCCTTTCTTGGAGACTATCTCTGACTACATCTTGCCTTTCAGGGCTTTTGTCTGCTACTGGCTCCCTCCTCTCTGTTCCCAGAATTGCTGGTCCCACTCCCCAGGGCTCTCCAGCCATCTGGATGGAGGGAGGAGTATCAGGCAGCTCTAGAAGAAAGCTTTAGAACTTTCCATGGGTTCCGGTCGGTCTGGAAAGAAGTACCCATCCCTTTCCTTTATCTCCTCAGAGCAGATCGCTCTGGTCCCACCAGCATTTCTTACCAGAACTCCTTCATTCCCTAATTTAATTTTATTTCCCTCTTTCTTTTCCATGGCTCCACGCAATCTTTTGCTCAGTCTCTCCTTCCTTCATCCATTCTTTCTCTTCACCAACTCATTCATTATCCACTTTCCCACGGCTGTGGCTGACCTGATTAATTTTCTTAATATGCCTCTCCATTTCCTCATTTCCTTGCCCACAAAATGAACATCTCTAATTAGCCATGTAAGATTCTCTCCTGCTCACCACTGTGCTCCTCATCTCATCTGTTACCTTCCCTATGCCTTGTCCATCCCTCATGTCTGTCTGCCTGTCACCCTGCATGCTGTGGGTTGCCTGGCTCCTGCTTTCTGATCCCTGCTACTAATCCTCTTGGCTCTTTTCTGTACTCTCATTTCGTCCTTTCTGCACCCATAGTATGGAGCATGAATTCTTCCACAACTACATCTTCTATTCTATTATTCTATTATCCAACCTAAGAGTATAATTGTCCAGTAATGCCACGGGCTATTTTTTTTTTAAGAATTGAGTGAAAATTTATTTATCTAAAGAAATAAGTGTTTCAAGAGAAATACTCTAGATGAGTCTAAGCACTAATTACCAGACACTGGTTATAATATTTAACCATCTTATACAAAAATTTCTCCAGAGATCCATATAAAAATGTGTGTGTATGTGTGTGTGTGTGTGTGTGTGTGTGTGTGTGTGTGTGTACAAAATAGCTGGAATTTATCATAAAATAGAGCATTTCTAAGGATTGAGAGAGAACACTGTGTCAACCTACTGTTCAAGCATTTAAGTATTGTTTCTAAAGTCACCAGAACAGATAGCTTTTCCTGAGAGGCTGTTTCCTGTCCAGATGATTGACAGGCCTATTTGATTTGACATTTCCAGGAAGGAACAATGGGATGTTCTTGTTCTTAACCAGACAGTCTCCAGCTAGATAGCACTCTTTTGAGGGTTGAAACAACAGCTATGAATGACTTTCCAGGCAGTTCAGAATATTATGGCTTCACTCATAGCCAGAGATGTAACTCAGATCCTATTCATTTTACCGGTAACCAGAGCCCTATAGCCACAGAATATGGGGGAGGGTCCATTCCCAATGACCTTCAAGCTTATTAATATTTCCCTCGAGAGTTGAGGCCTTAAAAATGACTCAGGGGATGGGTATCAAGTGGCTCCGACTACTTAATACTACTGAGATGGAGAGTAGAAGGATTTAAGGTCCCCACTGTTGCTGACTTTCAGGCCTTGAGAGCAAATCAAGAGACCCGAGACATATGTGGAGTTAGACTGCCACAGGCCCATCTGAGAGGGAGTGGACCAGGAGTGAGAAAAGAGAGAAGGAAGGCGGCAGTTGGGCACAGCAAGCTTGAAGACTAAGAGGACCATTTCCAAGATTCTAATAGGTTTAAGCAATCTCACTCACAGGACTCGCAAGATCCAGTTCCAAAGCTCTTTTGATAAATATCCCATGGGTCATAGATTTGACCCAAAGCCTGGGTGAGAACACTCAGAGTTGCACAGTGGTGTTCTGTAACATACAATTTAAAAGGTCTGTTGAGCTGTGGTAACCCTAAAGCTGGAGTCCTGAACAAAAGGACTTTTAATTTATCAAAAACCTTCTGTTCCTGTTCCCAAGAAAGGAGAACTTGGTCATTATGGCTCTTTAAGGACTTATGTAAGGCTTAGCCGTAAGGCCATACCCAGGAATTCAAAGTCAACAGAAACCCGTTAGCCTTCAAAAGACTTAAGGTTTCCAGTGCTGGGAATTGGAAGGGCCTGGATGGCTTGAATAGAATCAAAATAAAGAGCTGTGGACACTAGAGTTAAGATGAATCCAGACATAATACCTTTCAGGATAATAATTGGGCCTTGTGCTTAGGGACTCCGTGTTCTCTGTCAGCTAGGCAATGCAAAGCTCCTAACAGGTGGTTAGGAGCTTTCTTTATGGAAGAAGATGATCTGTGTGTTCTGAGACCACTCTTTTATGTACAGTTAAGCAATCCAGGTTACTATATAGGACCTGTATGGAATTTGGGGGCTACCTCTGAAGACCTGGAGAACATAGGCTTAAGTGAGCCGTCTATTCCAAACTGTACATCAGTCCATTACAAAGCAAAATGAAATTGAGACTCGGGTGCTGAAAGGATATAAAAGAAGGCATCTTTAAGATCTAGGATGGGGGGGGGAATGGGGGTGGGCTTTAACCGGGGAAGGGAAGGGAATACAGGGGGAGAGGGAAGGGGAAGGGATAACTAACACTGATGATGTCTGAAAAAGCCATAGGAAGACGTATTAGTTTATGTTTACTTAAAATATATATACAATATATGCATGAACCCTAAGAGAGATCTAACTACAGCCTCTTTCCTAAACCGGCAATTCCTAACTATATCCTAATCCCTTTCCTTACACTTCCAGGTAAGTGTAGCTCCCATCTCTCATCAAAGAGGCTTCTTTTTGTCCCAAATGGAGACCATTACATTCACAAAATGCAGAGAACAACAGACTATGGGGTACCCAACCGCAATTAATGCATATCCAACCAAACCCCTACACCAGAGGCCAAGGGCACCTCATAGAGGAGGGGGCAGAATGTAGGAGCCAGAGGACCAGGATGCCTGGTGCAAGATAGCATCTTCTAAATATGACATGGAAGCTGCACCCAGGAAATCTCCAGACCTGCATAAGGACATCACCAGCCAACAGGACATGCACACGTAAGTGAAGGAAATCTCACAATGGTCATCTATAGATGAAGAGCTACAGACAATGAATGGCTGAGGAGAAGGGAGAGTCAGTCTTCCCCAGGGATGAGCCTCTGACAGGTTATCCAATCACAAGTGATCATCCCTAATCACATAGACATGCAAGCAACACTAAATGGATTCAGCAGGGTGTGTGTGTGTGTGTGTGTGTAGTGTGTGTGTGTATATATGTATGTATGTAGACAAAACAATGATAATTAAAGAAGAGATCAATAATCTGAAAGGGAGTTGGGGGATACACAAGAGTTAGGGTACAAATGATGTAAATACAGTATGAAATTCTAAAGAAAAGTAATTAACAAAGCCAAACAACATGATGTATTTGTTTTATTCTCTACACAATTAATAAATAGATTAATTAATTAATTAGAAAATAAATAATTTTTAAAAGTGGAAAAGAAAATATCTAGGACATGAAACATGAGGTATTCGAGGAAATTTGGATTGACAAAGTATAGGAGTTAGGGACTTCCAGATCTACAGGAATAACACATTTATTGCATGAAGGTCTTACAGCACCTGGCAGTCTCTGTGAGTCTTTTTTATGGCTATCACTGGGCATTACAGTGTGGCTAGCATAGGGTTAAAAGCCCATAATGTAGAAATTTACTGATTAGGAGTTGAAATCCTGCTTGGGCTGTAAGCCAGGGAAAATATTATTTATGGTTAGGAAAGGCATGAGAGGCCTTTAATCTGATTCTGGCTTTCCTTTACAAACCATATTCACAAAAAATGTCTAACCTTGCGGATTCCACCAGAGTCTGATAATCCACCCACATAGCTAATCATGTGTTTGAGATTACTGTTGGGTGCCTCTGGAAATGCATGTTACTCTCAGATGTGGACAGTGCACCACCATAAAAGAATATCAAGATGATACACATGGAAGAAAGCCAAAAGCTTCTTTGAGCACTGACCTGAGCAAAGGAACCAGCACCCCTGTCTACACTGCAGCCACACACACACTCACCCCTTCCTTCCTGATGCCTGTTACATCAGCCTCCTTGCGTTTATTCCGAGCTTGTTTGCTTTACCTACCTTCTTGTTGCTTTGGGTTTTCCACCTAAGTTCATTGGTTTTGCTTTATATTTTACAGAGAATGAAAAAAAAAAATCTGTGTGTTTAAAAATAGATGAGAAAGTTCAAGTTGTAAAAGAAGAAATAAGATTAAAAGAGACGTCAATGTGCTTCCCTTGCCCACCTTTGAGCCTACGGTTTCTGTGAACCAGGTACTAGGATTTTCACTCACTAAGTGGTGTTTTCTCATCTATATTGTAGTAAAGGTTATCCTTTGGAACTCCAGATCTATAAAAACAGACCCTGTTGTCTCAAGTGATGTGCCTTGACTGACTGTCACAAATTCTCAAATGCATAAACTGTCACTGCACATTAGCATTTTCCCCACCACAGTGAGTAAAGAGCAAACTTCAGATGGGAACATGGCTGTCAGGAAAGGGACCAGCTTCAGTCACTGGTAAAGTGGGCCATTCTCATAGTGCCCTGACCACAGAAGGAACTCAAACTCTTTCCAAGTCAGTTGTGAAGAATTGAAAGCTATGGGAGCTTTTCCCAGTGTGTATACTACAGAAATCAGTGCTGGAACTAAAGAGGCTAGAGAAAATCAGACAATTTGCATTTCTGGGGGACTTTTCAGAGCTTGTAATATGATAATGCATGTTGTAGTTGTCCAAGAGAGATATAATCTACAGACCTCCAGTTTGGAAAACTCAACTGGGCATGCCTCATTGACCCTGAATGCACCTCAATGTGGCCAACATGAAGGCTAGCTTCTGCTCCTGAGCCCCTTCCCCAGAAGGGAGAAACCACTGCTTTGATTACTATAATTAGCCAACCAAACTAGCATTTAACTAGTTGTAAAAGGCAGAAACCTCAGTCAACTTGATAAACCCTTCTTTACCACTCCCTTCTCCTTGCCCTTGGGGAAATCATGTCCTAAATGTATCACAGATATCCCTTGTTGCTGTTCCCACTGTTGCTGTTTTTATGCCCTTCTCAGCTTGGGTTTTCTTCACAGTAGCTCCTGGACCATGAATTTGCATCCAGATAGATCATTCGCCTTGTTCAGCTTGATTTTATTTTGCTTTAGAAATAGGAAGGTAAGACAGGGGAAGAGATGCGATCCTACGTGCATCAGGAGGCGAAGAGAGAGTGACGCAATATCTGTGATGGGAAAGCGGAAGCAGAGCTTCTTCCCGGGAGCATGAGTCTGAGAAGTGGAGTCTGAAAAGGTGTTTCCAGGTGTCGGCCCCAGCCTCAGCCTGAGATGCCCTTTTATGTGATCTAAGGGAAGAAGGGCTGGCTACTAAGGAGCAGAGTTCAGGTGATTATTTTGATTGATAGATTAGACCGTATTTTTTTCTACTGTGCATGTCTCTTCCCACAATTCCTCTAACTTTAATCACGTGCATGCCCAGTGGTCATAGGCCTAAGATGGTAAATAGAGGATGTTCCCAAAAAGTTCATTTGAAAAATACAGTTTGCCTTTCTGGATATACACCCCAAAATAATTCAGGCCTGATCAACCCTTCTGTTCTTCCTACCAGATACATGAGGAATGGACTTGAATAGAAACAGTTTAAATATTACTTTAACTAAGGAATGAGACATCTCTGTTATTGTTCAGAGATGGATATATTCATGTAGCTAGATGCATGTAGGGGTTTGAGGAAGATGGGGGTTGCTAGGTGCACTGTTTGGAGAGGAATTTGTGCGCATAGAGCATACAGTTGAAGGAACTGGGCTGCCACGTGCATTATTAGGAGAGACTGTTGTGTAGCGGTTTTCTCCAAGATTAAAACCGTCCACTGTAGAGGGAAGCTGGTTAAGATACAAGATGTTAAGGGGGGGGGATGAAAAAACAGGATGTTCTAAGGGAAGGTGAGACACTCCACCCTTCAGGGAAGTTCATTGTGCTCAGGAGGTTAAAAAACAAAAACAAAAACAAAAACTCAAGGGCTTCAAGAAGTCCCTGAGACTGACCAGATTTACTAGGTCCCTCCCTCCTCAAGAGTGAAGAGTGTATAAGCAGCAATGACTTCTGAGAGACACTCGAGAAGAAGCAGGGACCAGCTAAGGTGATTGGAAGCAAAGGCCTCCAACTGCCTGGAAGAGGCATGGACCAGCCAAGCTACCTGGAAGAGGCTCAGACCAACTGAATACCTGGAAAGGGCATTCTCCCATCTGCTGGACTGTCCGCAGGATGTTGTCCTCTAAGTTCACAGCTTTTATAAGCTGTCATCTATGGTGGTGTGGGCTTTGGTGATGCTGCTGTCGCTGAGTAATTTTTGATCTTGTTAGTAACCCCTCACCCCCATTCCTGTATAAAAACCCCAAGACCTCCTTGGTTCACCAAGTTGGATTTGGTGGCTCCTTTGCTTTGGTCTGCCATCAGTTCCTTATCTGAGGTGAGCAGAGGTCACATCTCCCCAGGAATAGTGTCACACAACAGAGGAATAATGTGCATAACCAAGTGTGGTGGTTTGGATGAAAATGGCTTATCCCTCAGGCCCATAGGGAGTGGCACTATTAGGAGGTGGGGCCTTGTTGGAGTGGGTGTGTCCTTGTTGGAGGAAGTGTGTCACTGGGGGTGGGCTTGGAGATTTCAGCTCAAGCCAAGCCTAGTGTCTCACTCTCTTCTTGCTGCCTGCCGATCTCGACATAGAACTTGAAGCTACTTGAGCCCATGATGATAATGGACTAGACCTCTGAACTGTAAGACAGCCCCAATTAAGTGTTTTCCTTTATAAGAGTTGCCATGGTCATGGTGTTTCTTCACAACAATAGAAACCCTAGAAAGAGACAGAAGTTAGTATCAGAGATTGGGGTATTACTGTGATAGGCCTGGCCAAGCTTTTGTTTAGAGGAACATAGAACACTTTGGGACTTTGGACTAGAAAACTGATTGGACATTTTAAGATGAGCTTAATGGGGCATACTAGCAGGAGCATGGAAAACAGTGGTGCAGAGGCTGATTTGAACTGTGGGGCCCGGCTCAAGACGTTTCAGAAGAGAAGAATGTCAGGAAATGGCCTAGAAATCATGCTGTGATACTTTAATGAAGATTGTAGCTGTTTTCTGCCCTTGTCCAAAAAAAAAAAATCTGCCTAAGACTGAATTGCAATTATGAATTAATAGCTTTGGCAGAGGAAATTTCCACACAGCCTTGTATTGACTGTGCTGTTCCGTTATTAGTGGCCACACTTAACACAGATCTATAAAGAAAAGGAGCATGCCGAGCAAGGAAAAAATACAAAAGGTACAGTTTGAGGAGAAAAGGGGCACCAAAGAGTGTAAAGGAACTAAATCCTGAGGTCATGGAGATAAACAGATTGAAGAAAAGCCTGGTGCTAAATGGACTAAAGGGACCTCAGGGAAGACCCCGCCCAGCTGAGCTTCCAGTGTGTGAACAGGAATTAAAGAAAAGCTTAGAGCCAGGTGGGGTGGTGCACACCTTTAATCCCAGCACCCCAGAGGCTGAAGCTGGGAGATTTCGGAGTTCCAGGCCAGCCTGGTCTACGGAGCAAGTGCCAGAGCAGCCAAACTTAGGCAGTGAAGGACACCATCGAAAACAGAAAGTCGGTGAAAATTTGAATGAGGGGGGCCGTGTTCTAGAGAAAGGAGCTGAAGATCTGAAGAGTGCTTTAACATCAGACATGGAGATGCAAAGTCTGGAGTTTGCCCAGCTGGTTTTCAGTCTTGCTTTGGTCGAATATTTCCTTACTGTGCTCCCTTTCCTCCCCTTTGGAACAGTAATGCATATCCTGTGCCATTATGTGTTGGAACTATGTGATCTGCTTTTTTATTTTGATTTTATAGATTATGGTTAAGAGATCACATGAGACCCAGAAGAGACATTGGACTTTGGAGTTTTAAACAGTGCTGATACTGTGACAGACTATGGAGACTTTTCAAGTTGAACTAAATGCATTTTGGATTATGATATGGCTACAAGTCTATGGGAGCCAGGGAGTGGAACATGGGGATTTGGATGCAAATGGCCCATCCCCTAGGCCCATAGGGAGTGGCACTATTAGGAGATGGGGCCCTGTTGGAGTAGGTGTGTCCTTGTTGGAGGAAGTGTGTCACTTGGGATGGGCTTGTAGGTTTCAGATGCTTAAGCCAAGCCTAGTCTGTCTGTCTCTCTCTCTCTCTCTCTCTCTCTCTCTCTCTCTCTCTCTCTCCCCCTGCTGCCTGCCTATCTGAATATAGAAATCAGCACCATGTCTGCCTGCATGCTGACATGCTTACCACCGTAATGATAATGGACTAAACCTCCAAACTGTAAGCCAGCCACAATTAAACACTTTCCATTATAAGAGTTGCCATAGTCTTGGTGTCTCTTCACATCAATAGAAACCCTAACTAAGATAACAAATCCAAATAGGGATCCAGGTTAAAGGATTTTCTGCACTTGCGTGCTTCAGAAAGGGACCTACAAGAGAGGGTAGAAGGGTAGGAAGATGGTGGAGGAAGGGTGGATGAGAAGAAAGCATACAACGTGTATACAGGAGAGAGACATAATGAAATACATTGTGGAAAACATACGTTAATGAACAGATTTTCATCATGAGCAGTTGGGGCTGAGTCCTATAGGGCCCCTTTGAGTATCTGAGGAAAACCCATAGAAGAGTCCCCTGAGAGAAGTGGAAACTGGGCAATGGAATGACCTTCAAGGTCATTCCACATCAGATGAAGGTCACTTCTGGGGAGCTGACTCTCCCTCTGTTCCGGCCCTGAGGCTCTCAAGGGTCCCCAGCAGCTCCCCTGCCTCTTCATATCAGCAGACTTGGGGCTGTTCTCCTGCAGCCTCACTCCCCTCACCTCTGCTTCCCTCAGGTAGTATCTGTTCCTATACCTACGGGAGGGCACGTCAGTCAGGCCACAGAGCGCTCTCTGAACTGTGACTGGCGTATTTTGGATTGAACTGTATTTTGGAGTGGCGCTGCACATGAAGATTTCAGAAGATTTTAACTCTCCATTGCATATTTATTTTGTCTTCTATTCACCACTTAGCTCTCTCTTCCCCTCAGGCTTTCTGTTTGTAGTGTCTGCTCCATGTCTCTGCTTTTGCTAATTCCACATCCACTCCGAAGCCCTTGAGTGTTTTCACAGTGAGCCTTTCCCTGCTCCTTATGCTGTTGGCTTTAATTCCATCATGTGACTCTTAAACGGTGCCTTATCTTTGTTTTCTACCCATTATGAAGCTTTGCTTCCTCGTTTGTACTCTTTTCATTTGAATCAATTCTCTCTCTTATTGTTACGAATGTGCTTGTGTGTCCCTCTGCTCTCCTGCAGCATGGGGGAGCAGGCAGGCAGCAGGGAGGCAGCTTCCAGGGCCACCTGCCCTGCCCAGGGCCCTTTCTGGCAGTCAGATCTCATTTCCCCTCACCTCTCGGATCTGTACCTGCCGTAGCCCCAGGAAAACAGGACGCCGGTTCTGAGCAAGAGCCCCAAGGACAGCTGTTGATCCCGAAACGGTTTTAATTTGTCTCTGTCTCATTAGCTTAATGCTGATGCTGGCGGCCCTCGGCTGCTGACCAAGCTGAGTGGCTGGCTTTTCATCTCACCCTGCAGCTTATCAGGTCCACAGATGAAGCTGACAGCTCAAGTCATTTCCCTTTGCGACCCTGGTCCTTTGTGGTCACTCCCCAAGGACAGTCATTCATCTTTGGGTCTGCAGTAATTAAGGCTAGAAGGAGACCTGTTCCCACTGGCTAGCCTTCCTCGGTGAATCAGTATGACAGGTGAAAATCATATAAATGAATGCTTACAGGGCAGAAACACTTTGTCAATGGGTCTGCTTTGATGGCCAAGGCTGGGAGAATTGTCCACCTAACCTATGCTGCTGGAAGGAGAAGCCAGAGGCTGGCTTGGCATAAATTGCCGTGAAAATTGACCCCATTCATACTTAGGCAATTCATATTTAAGAATGATGCAAAGCTTAAAGAAATGTTTGCCTTTCCGCAAATGACTTAAGTTGCCACATTTGAAAAAACGGGAGCTTAGGACTGAAATTGATCAAGTTAAGGATCTGTTTGGGCAGAGTGCAGCAGGTAAATCTCCAAGACAAATAACAGCAGTGCTAGCTCCCGGACTGGAAGCCAGCTTCTCAGCACGGCACCCTGTGCTGTGGACACGACCTCATTTGTATTTACTGTTTAATGGCCTCAATGGCACAAGACAAGTGGGGAATCCAGCAGGATTTGCGAAGTCGAGAGACGCACAGGCAGTTTCTCCTTAGACTCCTAAGGACAGTATCCTACAGAGTCCTACTGTGTCTGAGCCAGCATCTCCGAGTTTTGTGTAGGGACCCAGCTCCTGGGCAGAGGTTTGACGGATATAATGCATTCCTGTTCAGATCTAAATGAAAAAGAAACACACTTTAGACTTCACAATCCTTCCTCCTGCTCCACGGCCTTTAGAAGTCACTTTTCATCAGCAGGAGGCCACCCTGCTTCCTCCTAGCCACTCGGTTGCCTCTGCTCCTAGGCCGTGCCTCCTAGGAGGCAGCTCATTCATTCATTCATTCATTCACTCATTCATTCATTCATTCATTCATGTAAACTGTAGTCTCTGGGTGCCCACTGTGGATAAGGAGCTGTCCAGCAAGGGCCATCCATGACCTTGTGAGATCTCTCACCTTACAGGGATTAGTCAGTATAAGACTAGAGTGCTGGAGGTTCAGAGGTTGAACCCAGGGAACAGTGTTAGGGCTCAAAGGAGCCGGGGGTACAGGTATCCAACGGAGCTCCTGAAACCTTTCTCTGCTACCACTCGGTGGCCAGCAGCTAGACGAATGGTCAGGGTGTGCCCGCAGAGGTTTGTGCATGCTTCAACCTGTAGGCACTGGGCAGAGTACTGGGCACACATCACATATTCACGTTTATTAATGAGTAAATCAATGTCGTAACTTGTGACTTAAAGAACAAGAAAGATGGAGTTTAGTAAGTGGAGAAGGGGGTAAGCTTAATTACTATTTTCCTTCACTCAAATGATTTACGTACTTGAGCAGCGAATATCACAGGGGTGAAAGAAATCAAAACTCTACAGTAAGACAGATACTGAGAAGTCTCACGTTCCCCATTGTCTACACCTGTTCACCTTCCCACAAGAAGCCATTCTTATTCATGTAAATTACCATTTTTATTAATGTTGAGTGTATTATCCCAGTGTGTCCTTATGCAAATGAAATCATGTATAAATACAGATACATTCTTACTTTTAACCCTTGTCCTCACTAATGGTGGCATACTACGTAAACAGATTTGCTTTTCGGTTTTTTAATTTGTCATGATATCCAGGAGCTATTTCCCTGTCACTGCTATGAGAAAGACTTTACCCCCTTCTGGGCCCGTGTGTTAAACCGTGGACCAGAGGGGCTTACGTGGCAGGCCGTCCCAGCACTTGTGTTTGTTTAGACCTCTTCTCCTCTTCATCTGTGTGTCGAAACACCTGTCTCCTCAGCTGTTCCATCCAAAGGATGGGAATGTGTCTCTGTGCACACGTTGTAAACCTCACCTTCAGGGCAGTCCTATCTCAGAGGCATCCCAGAGGAAGCAAAACGGGATTTCCCCTTTTCTTCTTTCTTCCTCGTACTGGGGATTAAACACAGGACCTTGCTCAGTGTCCTACCACTGAGCTGCATCTCCAGCTCTCTTTGTATTGTTAAATTTGAGAATGTGTCTAGGTCATGGCCCAACCTAGTCTTGAATTCATTGGTAGTACCACACAGACTTTGAACTTGGAATCCTCCTGCTTCCAGCTGAGGCTCACTAATGTTTTTCAGAGCCCTTTCCTAGGCTGAACGCACTGCAGGGATTTCTGCAAAGGAGCCGGCATGGTGGGCCTGGGGGGGTCCCAAGTCCTAATGCAGGAGTTACCTGAGGCACTCACTTCCTTCACTGTCTGGTGTCCAGCCCACAGGTGAGCTCTAGTTGGGGTAGAGGAGGGGTGTCTTCTGGTCCACTTTACCCTGCATGTTCCCGAGTCCAAGGACTGTCCCAGCACACACACTCTTAACCCTGTCTTCTACCTAAACTAGAAGCATCCATAAGACGAACCACCTGATTTCCCAGGTAATAGCATATTCAGTATTCTCTAGGTGAATCCCTTCTTGTCAGACCTCTAGTGTGCAGTACGAAGGATCCAAGAGGAAAATAAAAGTAACATCCTATGGTGGCAATTATTGCTGACTTGTGTTTTGCTTTAGTATTCTAGACAGTTCCACTGCTTTGGGTGGCCGATTTTTTTTTATGCCATATTTTACCTGGGGTTTCTCTGCTCAGCACTTGTGGTGGTGGTAGGTTGTTGTTGCTGTTGTTGTTGCTTTGTTATTGCTGCTGCTGTTATTTTGTTGTGGTGGTGGTGGTTGCTGTTTTCTCCCCACCCCTTCACTTCCACAGTAAAGGAGCGCAGGCGCACAATTCTTCCCACAGAAGGACACGGCTGAGTGTACGAAAGGGTCCTGGTTGTGCTTGTTTCCTATACTGGCTGCTGTTTACTTTGGTTGTCTTAACAATGACTGTAGGTTGCTATAAAACTGATTGATCTACAGCCTCCAGATCGATAAGACATGGGCAAAATGAACACAATGGTCATGTGGTCATGCTGCTCGCTCACCCCATCACACAAGAGCTCAGAAAGCAGAGGGCAGCTGGGGAAACAGTTCATTCGCTTTGGAGACTACAATGAAACACCTACCCCAAACCGGGGTAGAGCCCCGGCCTGGTCATTCTCCCCAGAGAAGGATCAGAGCATCCGAGAGACACAATACAGCTTCGATGCTGACTGACACTGGGGACCTTCTTAGGGAGGACCATTGTCGGTGGCAGTCATCCATTTAGATATGAAAAAAGAAGGCTGTCCTGAGAAATAATGAAAGAGAAAGCAGAATAAAGAAAAGGCTACATGGCTCAGCAGCCTGGAGGTGAGAACCCAGCATCCTAGCAGAAGGTGGAGTGGGGAGGTGAGAACCTGAGCATCCTAGCAGGAGGTAGAGTGGGAGGGAGAAATCAAGGGCCAGCGGGGTGTCTGGAAGCTGGAATGCCCAGAGAGTCTGAGTCTCCTTGTCCGTTGTTCTCTGCCTGTTGTAACCTCTCTCCAAATCGTCAGCAACCTCTGCTGCAAGCACCCTGGTGTTAGAGGTACTGCATGAAGAGCTTTATCTTTTTTTTTTTTTTTTTTTAGGGAAGGGTAATTTTTTTTTTTTTAATGTTTTTTGATTTTTTTTTTTTTTTTTTTAATTTTTTTTATTTTATAACATAATTCAACTTTACTTACCAGCCCACATAGGAACTCAACACCTTCCCTTTGGCATTCCCATTCAGCTAAGTCATTCAAGCCACAGAGCTGGGAGGTAGAAGAGGAGAGGAAAAAGGTGTCACGTTGTCAAGGTCCCATCTTCCATCCTGCCCTGGAGACACTTTGAGTGTCTCTCTAGTCTTTCATTGTCAGTCCACATGGTTGACACAACTCTGCTCCATTCCCAGCCACTCAATCCCAGCTCCTCCTTCATCCTCCAGGCTCTGCTGCTTCTGGCCACTGCCACAGGAGGAAACGCTGTGAATTGTTGCAAGAGGCACACAAGGCTCAGACCCAGTTCTCAGTAGAGACACCTGGGATTGAGGCTGCAGTCCTGTTATCCTGTGGACCCCAACTTCTAAGTGCCCTCCTCTTGACCTCCTGTGCGGCAATGCTGTATTCGGGGTGATTCTTCCACTTCTGGCCCCCAAAGAGGCTGATGTTTCAACTCTGCCTCTTTTCTGAGAGAAAGGTCAATGTGACAATGTCACTGTTCCACCCACAATGCATCATCAAGATTGAACAAGTGTCATCTACCGGGGACTACTCAGGAAATCTGAACTGCCATGCCCAAGGGCACCCCAGTCCCCCAAAGTGCATTATACAGTAATAGGATGCATGGAAAGCTTTTGCAATTCTTTACTACAAAAGAAGGTGGTAGTTTGGGGAGGTTTGTTTGCTTGTTTGATTTATTGAAAATGAATCTGGCTCCTGCGGAAGCCTTCAGTGATTGTGACTGTGCAAGTGTTTTATGCAGATTAGTCAAATGATCCATCCATGTGGTGGCCCCGCCTGTAACCCCAGCAACTCTGGAGACTGAAATGAGAGAATCACAAGGCCTGCTTAGGCTGCAGAGTGAGTTCAAAACCAGCCTGGCATCTTAGTCAACACCAAAACAAGAGAGGAAAAGATGACTGGGGCATATAGCCCAGTGGTCAAGGGCTTGCCTCAGCCCTAGGCTCACCAACATGGAGGCAACAGAGGGAGAGACTGTCGATGAGGCTCATGACCTGGAAATCACAGGCAAATTTTCCTAGGTGCCTTTTCAATAAAACATCAGATTTTACAAAGGGTTTGTGACGCAAATAAGGTCAAGAACTATGGTCACTAACCTGAGATCAAGGTCATAATCTGTTTCCCCTCAGCTGTTGTGCCTCCCGTGGATCATGCTTTGGCACACAGGAAATAATTAAAGATCTGGTCAAAAGAGAACAGTCTTCCTGCTCTCTGAATTAAAACCTTAAAACTTGCAAATTTTATTCAGGCTCAGTGTGATGATAGCACCTTACAGCTCTAAAGGGAAGCTGATGTGACACCATCACTTCTTGGTCACAAGGAGGAAACACCTGTCTCCCCTCTACCCTGTTCCAGGTGTGGCTTCCTGAGGTTGGATGCCACATGTCTTCACAGAGCACCGCTTGACCAAGGCCTCTGTGCAGGGTAAAGCTCTCTACCTGCCTCACGTGGTTTGTCCTGTGCCCACTTCCCTGGGGACACAAAGGCACATGTTCAGCCCACTTCACAGATGCAGAATGACTAGACCATTGTCCTGCTGATACTTTGATCTTGAACTCCACATGAGTGAGATAAGGAGTCTCTGTTCTTTAAGGTGTTCAGGGTATGGCCCATAGCTACAGCAGCCCTAACGACAAACTAACACACACCTACTTCACACGGTTCCAAGATGAAGAAATAAATGCTTTCTTGCTTGGTATAAGACACGAGAAGAATCTAAATACATAGAACAAAATGTAAAATGACCCCTTCTCCATCCATTACCCTTCTCAGTCTAACCATGGTCATACAGTTATCCTTCTAGAACATTTTGTATGCATTTACATATATATTTGTAGATATACCCATGCATAGTTATTTTGTATGTGTGTGTGATGTATGTGATCGCATGTGCTTGCACGCACATGTACATGCATATGTGTGCATGTGGATGGAAGCGAGAGGTCAATGATGGGTTTCTTCCTCCATTACTCTCCACCTTACTTTTTGGGACAAAGTCTCTTACTGAACTTGGAGCTCAGCAATTTGGCCTGTCTGGCCAGCCAGTGAGTCCCACTTGTCTCTGCCTCCCCAGCACTGAAAGTACAGGAATGAGCTGCACCTAGTTTCTACACGGGTGCTGGGGATCTGAACTCAGATCGGCATGCTCATATAGCATGCACTTGACCCTCCCTCAATGCCTCACGTTTACTCTGAGTTTTCACGGCATGTTACTACATGGACACCTAGATAGTGTTTCTGATTCTGCTGGGTGTTGGTTCAAGAGTTCTTTCTCTTCAGCTACCCACTGAAGAGCTCTACAGGAATGTCTTTGTATGTGTGCATGCATACACAAAACTCTGGGTTTTAATAAGCATTCCTGGAAAGAAAGAAAAGTTCAAACAAAGGAACTTCCCTTGGGCAAAGTGTACAAAGTAGAAAAGCTTTAAGAGCTTGCTAAGGTGGATCTACTTCTCTGCATTCAAAGCCAGGTGTGGATGAAAAGGTAGAAAGGATGTTTTCTACCCAACCCTGAGGGTAACCATGCGGCCACTCGAACACAAATAGGGATTGTTTACCATAAAGCTTCTCCTAGTACCAGCCCAGTTCCACTCACTAACTAAAATTTCATCTTTTTTCCTCAACCCAAACAGGTGCTGCTCTCTCCTTCTATGGACTGGGAAATTCCTGCCTTTTAAAAACAAAGCAAAATAAAAAAAGACCACCGTCTCTTCAGGTGGGTCCTGTTGTGGAGCACATAAGGGACTGGAATTCCTCTGGTCTTCTTGAGTTGATACACAAGCTAAAGCTCTAGAATGATAAATCTGGAGAGAGGTGGGGAGGTTCAGGGTGGAAAGGGGGAGTCACCAGGCCTGGCAAGGTCAATATTTGCTGGATTATCTAGTCTGATGTTTTTCCTACCTCGTTCGCCATGATCCTCAGAATTCTCTACTCACCAAGTGCTAAACAAATGAGACACCCCTGTCCAGCAGCCAGGGATAGGGGGACTTTGTTTACTTTGTTGCCCATGGAAAAAGAAAGAATAGAAGAGAGAGAGGGAGCCACAGGCTGGGAAGTTGAGACTCGGAGAAGAACCCTGGAGGTAAAGGAAAATACAAACCAGATACAGGGTAGAAAGATGTGAAGAAGAACTGACCCTTTGTTTGCTCTGGTTCCCAAGCGCCAAGGTTGGCCCGGTGATACAAAATGTTGTAGTCAACCTGGCTGGGTCAAAGTACCCAGATATTTCAGTAAATACTGTCCTGGATATTTTTGTGGGGGTAGTTCTGGTTTAGTTTTGGGCAGGGAAGGATGGGATTAACATTCACATCAATGAATTCTGAATAAAGCAGGTTGCCTTTTATGATGTGTGTGGGCCTCTTCTAATCAGAAGAAGACGTTAATAGAAAAAAAGGAGACCTCCTCTGTAGCAGAAATCTTAAAAGTTCTTATTAATAAAATCAAACTTCAGCCAGGTATTGGGGTGAACACTGGAAGATCAGAGAGACAGAACGAGCCACAGCTAACCTCACCTGGCAAACTTCTCAGCTGGTCTTGCTTCCTCAGACTGGAAGCCTCTATGTCCTCATATCCGAATGACTCTCAGCTGAACTGTGCTTCTTGAAAGCCTGAATGCTTCACCAGCCCAATGCTTCTCCAGGCCAAATGCTTCTCCAGGCCAAATGCCTCTCCAGGGCAAATGCCTCTAGTTTCTGGTCCTCACGCCTTATATACCTTTCTGCTTTCTACCACCACTCCCTGGGATTAAAGGGGTGTGTCACCACGCCTGGCCGTTTCCAATGTGGCCTTGAACTCACAGAGATCCAGAGGGATTTCTGTCTCTGGAATGCTAGGATTAAAGGCGTGTGTTACCACTGCCTATCCTCAGGTTTAATATTGTGGCTGTTCTGTCTCTGACCCCAAATAAGTTTATTAAGGTACACAATATTTTGGGGAACACAATACCACCACACTCCTCTGAACAAGGAGAAAATATTGGAGCAGAAAATATTTACCTATGGACCTTTCCTGCCAAGTTTGGAGATCTCTCTCTCCTCCTTCCTTTCTCTTCTTCCTTCTCCCCCTCACTGTCTCCTCCCTCCTTTGTCTTGCTTTCTGAAGTGTACCCCATCAGTCTGGGCAGGATAGGACAGGTTCTGGTCCTACTGACTCTGCTCTCTGAAGAGCCTTGACTGACAAGCCTCCAGCGTTCCCTCCACGGGTTCCATGTCACTGTCTGTGTCAAAGGGCACGGCTTGCTGGGTCTGGCAATTCCACCTACTCTAGAGGCTGAAGCAGAAGATTAGGAGTTCAAGATCTGATTAGGCTTCAGAGTGAGTTCAATGCCAGCCGGAGCAATTTAATGACACCCTGTCTCAAACTAACAAGCGAAAAAGAGCTAGAAATACGATTCAATCTTGGAGCCCTTGCCTGGCATGTATGTAGTCCTGGGCTCCAATCCCTAGTAGCAAGGTCCCTTCCCCATCCTCCTGAATATGTGCTGGGCCTGTGATTGCTTTGGTCAGTGACATGTGGAAGATACGACATCCTGAAAGTCTAGGCCTTTGGGTGACTGGAACTCCTTTCTTCCTCTTACAGCCCAGCTGCCATGCTTTGAAAGAGCCTGGCCTCATGGAGATTAAGAAGATGAGATGTCCAGCACTCTGGTCACAAGCTCCCCCTGTGGCTATGGTGCCATCTTGCATTTTCCAAAGTCAGATGAACCTCAGAGGCCTATGGCTGAAGATGACTCAGAACTGCCCAGCTGAGCTCAGGCAACCCCAAGGCATTGTGGGCATGAAGAAAATGGATTGAAGCACTAAGATTTGAGGCTTACTTGATATATAGTAGTAGACAACCTTCCTTAAAACTCTGCCCTTCCTCCCCAGGTCTTCGGGCAATTACTGCCAACCATGCTGGGCCCTATTGGAGAAAAGGCACATGGCCCCATGTTCTGCACTTGAACCAGCCAGCTGAAAACTACTGTTCCTGCTCTGTTCTCAGGCACCCAGTGATTTGCTCATTAGCAAAGGAAAAAAGTGGCCTTGCAGCTTTTAACTTGTAAAACAAAGTGATCTTGTTGTTGGGATAGAGGCAGGAACTTTGGAGGGAGTCATTTGAATTAACTTCACTGTTATTTTCTTGGTAGGAGCCTAGCCTTAATGGCTTCCTTTCAACATTAATATTACACTGCAGTGCCCAAGGTCATTATGCATCCAAACGACAGTGGATCTGGGCCAAGATGCTCATAAACTGTACTTTATGACCCACCACAGGAATGGGCTCCCTCTCCCCAAGAGGAGGTTCATTCCAGTTCTGTTTAGGAGACTGACATTAAAGCCTGGAGATGCTGACCTCTCCAATGTAGACTTAACCTAAAAGAACCTAAGAAACTCATAGAATCTCATGGTAACAGGGCCTAAGATTTATAAAGGCAGGTGTGTGAAAACCGATAATGAAGTCTGCTTCCTATAAATAATCCGGCATTCTCTGGACCCGCTTGGTGAACGAATTGCTAGGGGGAGCTCAGATTTAAAAAAAAATGAATTTGCCACAATTTATGGCCTTAGTGTCCCCTTGTTTTTGCTCTTATGGTGAGGACAGCCACATACAGTAGAAGAGCCTATGTGCATAAGGGAAGCTTCAGACTCTCCAAGCGAAGCCTCCAATCTAGTCCCTGGATGCTGACCACAGGTATGTGTCTTGGTCCAGACATTTTCCCTCCCTGTGAACTTCCCAAGCTGTTCCCAGGACTGTCTGCCTCTCTGTACACTGTGCTGAAACTAACAGGGCCTAACAACCCGACGACAACGGCTCCACCCAAGGGGGCTCCACCCCAGGATGTCTAACTGGGCCTGCCTGCTGGAGTGTCACACCCTGCCGTACTGACAGTGCTGGAGCCTAACCTGTCTAGAGGAATCGACTTCTCTTCTCCACTACCAGGGCCACTAGGACCGTCAGATGAGCAAGCCACTTGCCCTGGGGGTGGAGAATTGTATGTCTGTTGTGAGATATTTGTACACTGTGTGAAGATATATTGATGTGATTGGTGTAATAAAAAGTTGAATGGCCAATAGCTAGGCAGGAGGTAGAGGTGGGAATCCTGGGGAGAGAAAGGAAGAGGAGGAGGATCTAAGACACCATGGAGACTCAGAGTGAACCAGACACATAGACTGGGAGAGAGGTAAAAGCCACATGGTAGAATGTAGATTAATAAAAATATGGGTTAATTTAAGTTATAAGAGCTAAGGGGAGAAGCCTAAGCTAAGGCCAAGCTTTCATAATTAATGATAAGTCTCTGTGTGGTTATTTGTGGGCGGGTGATCCCAATGAAAGAGCATACTACAGGCACCCTTTCCTCTCCTTCTGTCCTCCCTGCCCCAACTGCTAGGCAGTTTACCAGGGCTACAGGGGAACTGTTGCACGATGAGATGCTATAGAACAGTGATCAGAAAATTATTACTTTTAGAAAGAGCCATATTGTAAATATTTCAGACTGCATAATCTATGCGATCTCCATAACAGCTACAGTAGTGTGAAAACAGTCATAGATAGCATATAACTAATAATTCCAACTGTTTCCATAGAGCTGTATTTGTAATGATGAATGGAGGGGTCGGTTTTGATCCAGAAAGCCACAATTTGCCAACTCCTGCTATGGGAAAGACAAAAGAATATGAGCTGCATCTTCATAGAGTTGATGTATGTGTTGCTTGTAGCCATGGGAACACAATTGATGAAGTGGTGTGTCCACTCCTGCCTCAGCTTCCAAGGCACTCAGATTCCTCCTCTATTTTGGAAAAGCCAGTCTTGAATCCCTGAACTGCCATGGGAAAGGTCTGGAGACCCTAGAGAGATTATGGAGAGAGCCTCTGAGAGCATAGGGAGAGGAGAGAGCCAAAGCAGAGCCATTGCCACCAGGAACCAGGCATAGAAATAACATGGTCACAGTTCTGCTGTGGGAATGTTCTGTATGGCAAATGTGTTGTTAATAAAATACTGATTGGCCTGTGGCTAGGCAGGAGGTATGGGCGGGACTAGCAGAGAGAATAAAAAGAACAGGAAGGCAGAAGGAGTCACTGACTGACTGCCAGCCGCCCCGCCAGGACAAGCAGCATGTAAAGATGCCGGTAAGCCACCAGCCATGTGGCAAGGTATAGATTTACAGAAATGGATTCATTTAAGATAAAAGGACAGTTAGCAAGAAGCCTGCCACGGCCATACAGTTTGTAAGCAATGTAAGTCTCTGTGTTTACTTGTTTGGGTCTGAGCGGCTGTGGGACTGGCAGGTGAGAGAGATTTATCCTGACTGTGGGTCAGGCAGGAAAACTCTAGCCACACAGTTCCTCTCAGGAAGACCAGCTACCCACTGAATTCAACCGACTTCTCTCAGCTGAAGCCAGCTGAGCAGAAGAATTACCCAGCTCAGCCCTGTCCCAGTTCATGACCCAGGGGACTGATTGTTCTTTGAAGTTAGTTTATGAATCATCAGGACAGGTTTTAGATGGACATACCCAGAATTAATTCAAAATTAGTTTTCTCTCCACTTAAAGATCAAGTGAAGTCCTAGCATTGGCCTGTTTCTTTGTTTTATGGGGAGCGAGTAAGGCGAAGCTTCAACAGTTGACCTTGTTTCTGGAACATGAGCTTACCTTTTCCAACTGCCGAGTTCTCATGGGAATACACACGCAAGTCGGCATGTCTCGAAAGCGTTGCATTCTAGCAGCATAGAAGGGCTTGGATGTGGCTATGCAATTCCACAGGGTGGCACACAGGACAAGATGCAGCTGTGCAAACATGGTAATTAGAAAGGATTACTGCTCACACTGGTTTTCTCAGGTTTCTCTGCCCTTCAAGAAGAGAGGGTTCTTGCTCTGTGGTTGCCAGCACCTGGACTTCCCTTTTGGGAAGAATCTGGGCAATGGGCAGATTTCCAAGGAGCATAAATGGGGTCTTCAGAGTGCAGGCAGAGGCTAGAAAGATGAGTTATGTGGCTGTGAGAGGAAGGCAGATATGGAGAGAAGACAGCAGACTGTCAGCCACTGACGTGAGTGGGAGACACTGAGCCAGGTGTGTGTCAGGGAAGCATTCTGAAGTGAGGAGCAGAGATTAGGTCATAGCCTAGAGTCACAGAGGCTGCCTGTGTGCAAAGCAGAGGCAGAGGACCAGCAAAGAGGTTTTGCTGAGATGTTATGAATATTGTCCCACCTCCATCCCTTAGATCTTTCCTGAAAGACTAAATACCATGGCAATTGCTTGATTGGTGTGTGTGTGTGTGTGTGTGTGTGTGTGTGTGTGTGTGTGACAGAGAGAGGGAGAGACAGACAAAGAGAGAGAGGGAGAGAGAGAGTATGTGTATGTGTGTGTTGGGAATGCAAGTGTTCTTTCTTAAGAAGATCCCCCAAAGAAGCCAGTAATCAACCTACCCTACAAGGTTCCTCATATCACAAGCCCTTTATCATTCACTTTATTTTGCTAGATGCAGTCTGGGAAAAGCACACTGACCTAAAACGATCTCAATCAAAACATGTCAGAAGTCAGCTGGTGGCATCTGTGAGAGAAGAGCAGAGATCAACACAGATGAGCTGATTTCTGAGGGTATCACCTGTCCATGGCTGATGCTGGCTGGAGACTTCCTTCAAAGACTTTCAAGAGTCAAAGCAGATCAAATGTTAACACCAACAAAATGAACAAAGACAGAGACAAATGGCCCTAATTTTACCCAAATGGATACTCAGTCCTTTAGAGGACATTTCCAGTTGTGATTTAATACAGAACAACACAAAATTCTGGATCACTAGGTGAGGAGGTGCAAGCCTGTAACCCCAGGACTTGAGAATCTGCTCCAGGCCATCATGAGCTCCAGGCCAGTCTGAGCCGCATAGGAAGAGAGTAAGGTCCTTTCTTAAGACAACAAATGAATGAAGAGATAAAAATTGCCGTTTCTCCAACAGCACTGACAGAAGTCAAGAAATGCTGTGGGGAATGTGGTGGGAAAATGAATCGGAAAGAATACAGTCATGTTTTCAGTGATTTTAAGTGAGAAAAAAAAGGGGATTTCTCCACATTTACTTTACGGGAGGATGTGGAAGCTAGCGTGGACCTGTTTCCTGCCATTTCCGTTATCAGCGCACAAAGCAGAAGCACAGTAGTCTCCAGCCATATTCTGTCTTCACAACTGTGTTATGGAAATCCTACCCATATAACTCAAAAAACAATAATCTTTTTGCCTAAATCTTATGTTTCAAGAGAAATTCTATAGGAGGTTTCAAAATGGTTCTTACCCTTAAATATGCATTTTGCTTCCCTGGTGTGTGTACTCAGCCCCATGGAAAAACCTAAGGTGACATTTCAGTGTTGACAGTTATGAATTCACAGGCTTCTGGAGATTGACACATAATTTTGCAACATTATTTTAACTTTTTTCCAGAGGAAAGAGTAAAAACTGTAATTAGGAGAAAAAATCATGTTGACTCTTTGTGTCGATTTGGGACAAGAGACGCTGTGGTAAGAATGGTTGTGTTTTGTTGACAGATCAAAGGCAGTGGAGCAGAGAGGCCCTGAACCAGCACCAGCAGGCTGGCCTGACCCCCAGGCTTGCTCGGTTTGGTTCGCACAGCGCCCTCCCCCACCCTCAACTGTATTCAGATGACTGGTCATTTAGACTCTCCGCCCTTGCCTCACCTGCCTGGACAGTTTTCCCACTCAGCCTTGGTGAGAGCTATAGGTATCAGTTCAGTAAGTCAGTCACTAGAAGACCTTCAGGATGGCCAAGCTCATGGGTAGAGAACTCGTTCAGCATGCACAGGGCCTCACGTTCAGTCTACAGTGCCTCCCATCTCCACCAGAATACGTGAATAAATAACAGCAAGACCCCTACAAAACAATTTGATTATGGGTCAATTGCCTTACCATTTCCAACTTTACTACTAGGTGGTAATGGAGAACGGGGATCGTTGGGTCCCTACTCCCTGGGCTTCTGTGAATATTATACTTTGATTTTGCTCAGAGTTGTGTAGCTCAGAGTCGTAGTCCTTCAGCACCTTACTTCCCACAGTGACCTTGTCATCCTCCCTCGGGGCACAGTCCTCAGTGTCAACAGGCTCATAGCTGAAGACTCCCACATGAGCAGCCCTGATGTTTTCCCTGCGGGAAGATCTGTTTCCACAGTGAACAAAGTCCCAACTCAGGGGTTCCAAACGTTTCCTGGAGGCTGGGGGAGACTCTGCAGCACTTGAATTCTTAGCATTTGATGGGTTTCTTTTCTCAGTTTCATATACTGAAGGGGGAAAAAGGTTACAAAGCAAAGACTTACTCTATTCTGAAAATACCGAGCCGATCTCATTAGTACTCACTGGAAATGATATTCTTGCTTGTTAGAATTCCTTAGTAAGTTCCCCTCCACACACACACACACACACACACACACACACAATCTGTGTAGCAATAATATGTGTTTAAAAATAAAAGCCAGCTGCTCATCACACATTCACAGTTTCTCCCCTCACACCCCCCCCCTTTCTTTGCAGGGCACACAGGAAGTCAAATTTTCAGTTTTGTTTTGCTTTTTAAAAATCTTCTGCTGCAAAGCTATTTCATGTGCTCGGAAGTGGTTATTTTCATGCCCTGCCTCCCTACATAAAAGAGCTATTTATCCATTTAAGATATTGTCTGTTTCTATACTTCTTAGGCCACCGGGAATGAACAACATACAGCTTAGAAGATTCGTGTGCTGTTGCGCTCGTTAGGAAAACCACTGTTAGTTACTTTCCTCGTCACTGGGACCAAACACATGACAAAAAGCAGCATAAGCCGAAAAGGATGGTGTGGCTCGCAGCGCAGGGGATAGTGTCCACAGTGGTTCAGAAGGCACAGCGCGGGGGACCAGGGCTGTCTGTGACGGCAGGTTGCTCGCAGGTCCTATACACCAGGAAGCAGAGAGAGGGACACGCCCGTGCTGATCCTCCGCTCTGTTTGCTCCTTGGGTTCAGTTTGGCATCCCAGCCCCTGGGACGGTGCCACGTACTCTTAAATTGGTCTTTCCTCTCCAGTTAATTCTCCCTGGAAACATCATCACAGGCACACTCAGAGGTACGTCTGAACCCAGCCAAGTGGATAAAAAGATTAACCACTGCAACCACATCTTAGGAGAGTATTCTCTTCTCCCATCTGCTTTTTTATTTTTATAGGAAAAATGTCTAAAGATATTAGATGTAGTAAGCAGATTGAAAAAAAAGGGGGGCATTCTCTACCCCTCTTTCTGTCCAGGCCTTTGGGAAAGTGGCTTTTCGGCACTTCCCTTCAGAAAATGTATTATTCGTTCCTACTTTTGAATAAGGGTTGGTCTTGTGGGTCTCCTGGGCCAACAAGGCAAGCATGGTGGTGTGCCAGCTAGAAGCCTGCTCCTCAAGAGGCCTGGTGTCTTTCTTGTCTCTCCTTAAAGTTTGCCACCCCCATGTGAGTAACACAGGGCTAAACCCCTGGTGGAGGAGAAACCAAGGGGAGCTAAGCCAGAACATCCAACTGGGGCCAGTTTGAACCAGGCAATCCCTCAGTCAACTGGCTGGCTGTTCAGAGATACAGGAAAGACAGTATCCCAAGCCAGCCAAGTTTAGCTCACATCAGCAGAACTGCCTAGCCAACCCACAACTTGGTGGAAAATAATGAGGAATTGTTTTTAAAGCACTATATTTTGGGGAGGTTTGTTATGCAACAATAGCTATTTGATGCACTATGTTATTAAATATTCATTTTTACATATGCATATGTTTTACAGGGTGTGTGGGCAAAGATGCTACTGCATTGTACCTTGGGATAAAGAGCTGGATTTATTGTGCTCAGATCCTAGCTTTATATCACTCATGGAAAGTGTGGCAAGACCATCTCTCTAAATTTTGTTTTTTCATGGAAAATAAGGAAAACTAGTAGGCAAAAGAAAGAGTGAAAGAATAAGAGATGGTGTGTGTGTGTGTGTGTGTGTGTGTGTGTGTGTGTGTACATGCAAACATATGCATGCATGTGTAGTGCCTGTCAAATGATTGAAGCTTGACCAATGAAAGATACTAGCGTGTTTATGTACACATGGAGCTTTAAGCTCAAATGACTCATAACTAACAAATGTCATCTGTCTGAAATTCAGAGATTATAGCCCCTAAATGGTTAACTATGGAAGTGGTCCATGTATATGGCCCTCTCAAGGATACCTTCCCACACCCCAGCCTCCTGGGGTCACTTCCTTTTCCTAGCAATACCTTAAGTGGTCCTTGAAGACTCAGAAATGATCTGGCCCCTGCCTTCATTTTCTGAAACCTACCCTTCATTTCTGCTCATCTGCTGCATGTGGCTGCACTGGCCTTGATCTTTCTCTCTGGATTTTTGTTTATGACCACTGACTAACACATATCACTGCAGCCCAGGCTTCTCTGGTCATTAACTCTGTCCGATCACTCTCCTTATTATATTTTTATCAGGTTTCTATCATGACAAAGCTTGGCTAGACACTCACCAAACTGTTTTATCTCTCTCAGTGAGATGGCTGCATTTCCTGGTCCTCTTGTGTCTTTAGAGCTGTGTGAATAGTTCTCAAGAGGACAACTTTGACCTAGGAAGTGATGCATACCTTCTAGAACTAAATATTCAAAACACACTCTTCTCGCTGTTTGGAAAGTATAGAGTATAAGACAATTACAACCCAGAGGATGATAAGAGTACTAGAAGGATCCCTGATCCCTGGGTCACTACCTGCAGCACAGTCCCCCACAGGGATGCCTGGCCAGTCACACCTGCATGGGGCTTCTCCTTTTATTGTGTTGACTCTGGGGTTTTTTGTTTTTGTTTAAGATTTGATTTGTTTTCTTTTTATGTACATGAGTGTTTGCTTGCATGTGTATGTCTATCACATGTGTGTCTCATGCTCCTGGAAACCAGAAGAGGGTGTCAGATTTCCTGGACGTAGAGTTCCAGGTCGTTACACACCACCATGTGGGTGCTGAGAACTGAATCTGGGTCCTCTGCAAGAGCAGCTAGCATTCTTAACCACTGACCCAGCTCTCCAGCCCCAGAGTCTCTGGCATTTTAATGATTGTGAGTATGCAAATAGAAACTAACTCAACAAATACTTATTGAATGCCTAGCATCTTCAGGTTAGTGGGCCAGACAGTGATGGGGTCTTGTTCAGGATGGCACGTCCCAGAGCTGTCTCTTTTCTGATACACACACACACACACACACACACACACACACACACACACACACACACCACTGTAGATGGAATCTTCGAACCTCCCAGCTTGTCTTATGCCCCTCACTCCTCCATAGTTATGCCAAAGCACAGATCACAAGATTGGACTCTACAGGTCTCATCCCAACCACAGAATGCTGGCCACAGAGGACCTGGCAGACACAAAGTAGGTACTTTACAGAGAAATGAAGTCATTGTTGAAGTCATTTAGGTAGCTTGTTTCCTACCTAAAAAGATAAGCTACTTAGAGGGAGCTTTACGTCTTTATATTTTTCTCCCTCACAGAGGAAAGATGAGGTTGCTTTGGAAAAACAAAAGCCCCAGCAGTGATACTTACTCAATCATAACTAATTTGCATTTTTCCAATTTAGCCTCATAGCCCTGTAAACATCTCTCCTTCCAAAGATTTCTGGGTTTTCATCTGCTACTAAACAACACGTTGCTAGATAATTAAAAAGCCACATTTGGGCATTTCTGTGTGGCTGGGACAGAGGGGCAAAACTTCAGATCCTATTTTCTTGTTAGACATTGCATGACCAAGGAGCATTTAAAATCAAAAGTGTCTGCTAGAGCCAAGAAGAGGGAGCACCTAGAGCTGGATGCCAGTGCCCGAGTCCCGCAACAACTTTCAATCACTTCCCTACCCACAGGTGGAACCCTCGCAGAGGAAGTGGCCATGGAGCTGTCATCTGTTTCTGGGCTGTAGTTCTGACAGAGTGAGATCGGCTCGCTTTGATATGGGATCTGTTGAATGCTGATAATTGATTCGCAGCCTGTGTCAGTTAATCATTGTTTCTGCTCTTTCCCTGGCTTTCATCAGGCTCCCACGGACCTTCCCAGGCGCATGCGCACTGGAGCACACACATGCTCTTCATGCTGTCAGATCCCATATGCTTTTTTTCTTGGCAGATTTTAGGTGGGATTTAAATAAAAAACCATCACATAGCGTTCTTTGCTTAAGAGTAACTAGACTCGACCTCAGCTTACAGACTGAAGGTGCAGATAAGGATAAATCAACACTAATGATATTATAACATGCAATAAAATCCTGTTTTTGAATAGTGGTAGCTAATTAGTTTTCTTCCATGTGAATAATTTAAAAATCCCTCACTGAAGAAGGAATCCTGTTTTCAGATTACCATGCAACTATGACATACAATAGTTCACCAGTGAATTAAAATAATGAATTTTCTTTTCTGTGTCAACTTAAACAAAACCACTTTTTTAAAAAAGATATTTTTAGAAACTTGAGAAAAGATGGAAAAATTGACCTCTTAAGTCTTAGAACCTTAAAACTACCCAAGATACAGCCACTAACAGGGAGCTGTGAACCAGCGTCTTCCTGCGTCAGCGCAGTTGAAATGGCTGTTTTCTCTGGACCTGACTTTCTTTGGATCATTTCTCCAGCAGGAATGCCTGACACATAGTTATTTTTCTTAAGTACTGAATTACATTGCTGGTGGAGATTCAGGCTTTGAATGTCTCCCACGTGGGATGTTTGAAATGGCAGACAGAATGCCGATGCTGCTGCAGATTGTAAACTATGGGGAAGAAAACTATTTCTCCGTTTGTTTCTATTCAACCATAATATTTCTTATTAGTGCCAAGTGCCAAGTTGATAAATTCAACTGAAGTAAATATATTGTTCGGTTGATTTCTCTTGTTCACTGCCTTTACCTCTTTCTGAAATTCTTCCTTTGTTAAAAGAGAATTCAGAAGGATGTACTCTTTGGATTAAAATTCTGATAAAGGTACAGGAAGAAAGGGAGAAAAAATGGTCGATGGAGAGCAGGAAGGGGGTTAAATGATGCTTTGTGGGCTTTGACTGAAGCCTCCGCTCACTGTAGGGTCTGGCCCTAAGGGGACAGGTAGGCTTCCTGAGGTCTGTTGTCATGGTTACTAAACGGCCTCCTGGAAACAGCTCCAGATCTGGTCATTGCTGGGATTCAGACACATCTAGGCCTACTGGAGGACAGGTGAGAGAGGATAAGGGAACCCAGGCGGAGAAGTGGGTTGCTGAGTGCATTTAGAGAGACTTATCATAAGAAAAGAAAGGCCAATCTACTCCAGCCTTTAGTCAGCCACTGGAATGGTACAGAACTGCTAATACAAGAGAATATCTTCTGCTTGTCTTAACCCCTCAGCCACATCTTCAGACCTCTGCCTGAGTCTCGAGAGAAGGAAGCTAAGACATGAGCGTTTCTGTAACAAACCAAAAGTATTAGGTGCAGATGGTCAGGATTTAGGGCATTCTAACCAGGAGGCTGGGTTTTTGGTCTCCCCCACACCAGCATATCGATATGACTTTGGCATGTGGTCACTGGAGCATCCCAGAACAGTGACATGTCCTGTGGCTGTAGGACAGTGTGGAATGAGAGAGCACAAGGGCCGTAGCAATGGTTGCTCATGTGGAAGGAGGGCCAGAAACGTCGTGTGGTCAGTAGGACCATAGTCTCATGAAGGACACCTTCCTAGGACCCCAGTTGCAATGGCGGGGAGGGGGATGGCATCTTAAGAGATTGGAAGTACTGCTTGAGAAAGTAGAGGCACCAAAGCCAGCACAAATTAATTATCAATGTGAAACTGTGTCCTTCATCTTGAGAGACAGCTACAACCTAGAGATGCTTGCCGTGGAGACAGAGGAATCCAGAAAGAGATGTCCTTATAAAGCAAAGTAGGCCAAAGAAAATTTCACTTTAAAAATCCCGAAAAACCATGCGAAGAATTGAAAAGCCCTGTGCATGAAGGCACTCGGCTGTTGCTTTCTGGGGCGTCCTTATCTGATGCCAACTTGCTCAACGAAAGGGCATCACTAAGTCTCGTTTGCACATGATTAAATGGAAGCTCAAGGTATTTAAAAATAACATTTATCAAATCACAAAGCCAGGGATGGTGGATGCTTTAACTACATTAATACCCTTCTCACCAACACTTTATCCCACACAGGGTTTCAGACAGAAAACTATGCAAACAGCAAACAAAGATATCTCTGCAAATCAGTTGCAGGAGCCATGTGCTGTTCTTGTCATTGTTGGGTGAATATGATTTTTTCTTAAAGAAAAAATATGTAAAAATATTTTTGGAAGGTGAGAGGAATCTATTCCATGACTTGTTACACTCAACAAATGGTTTTCTGTTCTGGGGGTCTCTTTTCTAGGGGCCACTTGCCTACCCATTCTCATAAGTCACCTGTGATGGGAAGAATTCCAAACAGCTGATAGACTCATTTCCCAGGATTCCTGTAGTGAACTAATAAAAACTGGGTGATTAAAATGGCAGACTGTCTTCTCATGGTGTTAAAAGCTACAAATGTGACATCAGAGTCCCAGCAAGGGACTTCCCATGCCAGGAAGATTCCCTCCTTATTTTTTCTGACTTCTGACAGTTGCCTACATCCTTGGCTCATGGCAGCACAGTTTCAGCTTTTCTGTATCTTTCCGTAGCCTTCATCTCTGCCTCTCTGGGCCTGAATTTCTCTCTGTATACAAGGAAAAGTCATCAGATCGGCCCACCTTCAAGCTAGCATGACTCTGTCTTAGCTCCATCATATTGGCAGAGAGCCAGTTTCCAAATAGGGCCACATCCACTGCCTTTGCAAAGCCATGGCTTTAGGAGCAACACAATTTGACCCAGTGCAGTAGTATCCCAAGATCCTCAGCTTCTAGTGTCCGTGCCCCCTAGGCAAAGCACACTATTAAGGGCAGGTGGGGTGCCACTCTGTGCTCCCATGAGGTCACAGCAGGCTGAAGAGATCGCCACCTGCTGCCCTGTTTGAGAGGTCCACATGGCTAGGATCTCGAGGGTGAACTCAGGGAGCGAAGAATGACCCCAGCTAAGTGCCAATAACAAAATAGAAACTCATTCTTACAACAACATGGAGCTGCATGCTCCCAACAACCTGGATGAGTTTGAAAATGGATTTTCTTTCAAAGCCTCCAGACAAACGCAGCCAGATGAGACCCTGGGCATAGGACCCAGGTAACTATACCCAAGTTCCTACTAAATTTGTCATAAAAAGCTGCCTAATTTATAATGAATTAGTGTGGTAGTTAATCTTGATTGTGAACTTGGCAGCATTTAGAACTACTATTAAAACAAACCTCTGTGCATGTTTGTGAGGGACTTTCTAGATTGTGTGAATCAAGGTGAGAAGACCCTAAATGTGGCTGCAGTGCCAGACTCTATGGGAAAGAGGAAGTGGGCTGAGCATGGCATTCCTCTCTCTCTGCTCACTGACTGCAGACACCATGTGACCAGCTGCTTCCAGCTCCTACCTCCATGCCTTCCCCAACACGATGAACTGTACTCTCAAACTATGTCCCCAAACAAACCCATTTTCCTTCCGTTGCTTTGGGGTTGGACATTTGTCACAGAAGTGGGGAAAGTAACTAACACAATTTGTCACGTGGTGATGGAAAATAAATGCATCATCTTGGTGACTGCTCCTTACAGGCTCACCCTCAAACAGTCACATGACAGAGACATAAAATCTGGAAGAGACATGAGGCTGGAAAACGCTGCATCCAGTTACATATTGTCTATCCTATTTAGACCCAGTCTGAGTGACTTTATCACAGCTCTACCGTTATTGTATATGATGCAGTTTTCCCAGTAACTTACCTTTTCTCCCCATTTAATGAGCCAGAGTTGGTTACTGTTCTTTGTGACCAAAACAACGCCAATTAACACCAAATAATGTTCTGAGAATTTATAGAAAATAACCTAAAGGGTAGTGTGAACATAAAAAATAAAAAGAAAGCTGTGATCTTTAAAGAAAGGTTTCGGCTAAGAAAAAATAGCAGGCTGACATGGAGGGGTGCTAACTGAGTGTTTTATTGATCGAGTAAGTTACCAGGTGACCTGCTTTACATATAGAAGCCTCCTTAATCTTTTCAAAGACCTCATCAGATAGATAGCCACTGCTATTAATCTCATTTCTCATTGACAGATTGAAGAAGTGGCCAAGCTGAGACCTTCACCTAGGTCTGTCTGACTCTAGAGCTTGCTTTTCTAGTTACTAAGCAGTGCTGCTTCTAACAAAATAATTAGTATCCCATATTGGCCCCAAGCCATAGCGCTGAATTTCAGTCTCTCTGTGACATGAAAGATTAAAACTTCACTTCATAAATAATGAAGTGAAATTTCAAAAGTTATCTCTGATAACATCAAGTGGAAGCCATGTGCGCTGGAGTAGGATTTGTCAGAATGCCTGGCTTCCAGGTACTCGTGAGTGCTCCTTCCCACCGGCAGGGATGCTGTGGACCCCTCCATGTGTGGCTCAGACTGCCCTGGTCAGTAGAGATGAAGTCCACATCTCTGGCTGTTTTGTTAGACCCATTTGTTAACAACCAGAAAAGCTCATGGTGTGGCATTCAGGTTTTGGTAAGTTCTTATGGTGCTCCACGCAACCCTCTTCTGCTGTCAGAGCTGGGAGCACCACTCAAAGGCCATGCAGACCTTGGGCAGGATGGAGAAGCTTCTGAACTAGCGGCTGCAGCCTACTCAGCTGGGGCACCAGGGCACAAAACTGGACTTCGGCCTTTGGCTCCAGAGCCAGGCTCCATCTTAAGCATTAACTCTGTCTATGGAGATCAGCCTTGTCACTCACTCTAGCTTCTTGTTTTAGTGACCTGTGTCACCTTCCAATTCTTGCTGGTTTGTGACTTTCTATCTTTTCTGTCTCCCTGCAATTTACAAAATGGTTTGAAGTCTGTGGCCATTGCAAGCTGTTCCTGAAGCCAGCCCCTGTTTCCCACATCACCCTGGTGGGCTATACTTTGCTCAAGGACCCCATACTCACAGGCCTGTCCCACCATCAACCCTCCACACCTGTCACCCAATTGCACTTAGCAGAATCCTCTTATGATCAAGTAAGTTCACTTACTGAAAGTAAACAGTCGCTCAATTTTAGTTATCAATATGATCCAGCCCCAGAAGAATCTAGTTGTGTTCGAAAATGGTTTTTAGAAGACACATGCAATTTGTAGTGTTCAACAAGTACCAGTCAACAAGAGAATCTCTATTTTTATATGTTAAATATACATTCTTTCATTTAATGCTTTACCTGCCAACTACTCTTTTAGGCATGTGTGACACAAGAGGGACCAGAGTCCTGCTCCACAAGCTTATCGTTCATGGCAAAGGAGGCAGATGGTGTTAATCTGGCAAAGAAAACACCATTGGGAGCCAGGCGTGGTAGCACAGATCTTTAATCCCAGCACTGGGGAGGTAGAGGCATGTGAGTCTCTGTGAGTTCAAGGCCAGCCTGGTCTACAAAGAAAGTTCCAGGACAGGTAGGGCTGTTACATAGAGAAACCCTGTCTCAAAAAAACAGAAAAGAAAAGAAGAGAAAAAAGACAAGACACGACTACTGGGGAAGGGTAGTATAGTGAGACAGGTGAAGCAAGGTGAAGGGAGTGTGACTTAGTGAAGGCAGCTGCTGAAGGGTGGTGTATGAATGAAGTCACGTGTGAGAAAAAGGAGTGTGATTT
>CABHPQ010154970.1:7257-22746 GCA_902168405.1 Peromyscus aztecus
AGAGAGAGAGAGAGAGAGAGAGAGAGAGAGAGAGAGAGAGAGAGAGATTAGAGAGGTCTCAGGCTAGTAACTTAACAGCACACCTGAGTGCTCAAGAACAAAAAAGAAGAAATCACACCAAAATGAGTATACAGCAAGAAATAATCAAACTCAAGGCTGAAATCAATAAAATAGAAAAAAAGAGAACAATACAAAGAATCAATGAAACAAAGAGTTGATTCTTTGATAAATTTAATAAAACTGACAAATCCTTATCCAAATTAACTAAAAGGTAAAGAGAGAATATCCAAATTAACAAAATTAGAAATGAAAAGGGGAACATACCAATGGACACAAATGAAATTCAGAGAATCATAAGGATATACTTTAAAAATCTAAATTGAAAAATCTAAAAGAAATGGGTAATTTTCTCAATAGGTACCACTAGCCAAAGTTATATCAAGATGAGATAAACATTTTAAACAGAACTCCAAATGAAAAGTCTCCCAACTGCTAAGGCTGTTGCTGAGGGCCATGTCTGGGTTCATTGCCCTACTGTAGCCAGGATCTGTGTTGATGTCTGTAACTCCTGATATCATCAAAGGCCACAACAAAGGTCTGGGCTGCCACATGGGGTCATACTGATGTCCAAGGGCCACTCTGCCATGGGGGAGGGGGCATGCTGATATGTGTGGCCTGCACTGCCACCTGGGACCATAGTGACATCCAAATTCATGCTGCTACTGAGGACCATGTCTGGGTCAGTGGTCCTACCACAACTGAGTTCTGTATTGATGTCCATGGCCCATGGTACCATCAAAGACCACATTGATGCCTATGGTCTGAGCCTCAACCTGTGGCCATGCTGGCATCTGAGAGCCATGTCACCATTTAGGCCCTGCAGATCTGGGTGACCTGCACTGCCACATGGAGGCATGGTATTGTCTTGGCCCAGGCTCCTGCCATAGACCATGTCTGGGTCTATGGCCCAGCAGCAGCCATGGTCTGGGTTGATGTTTATGTCTTCTGATGCCACCAGGGGCTGTGCAGATACCTCAGGACAGATACCTGAGACCATGTTGGTTCCTGAGAGTCTTGCTGTCAGGACCATACTGATCTGGAAGGTCTGTACTGCTACCAGGGCCATGGTGACTTCCTGGCCCAAGCTGCTGCTAAGGACCATGTCTGGGTCCATGTTCCTGCTGCAGCTAGGATCTGTGATGATGTTCATGGTCTGTGGGTCATAGGAACCATGCTGAGCCTGAGACAGTCCCTCTCTTCGCTGGCCCTGGGACAGCAGGCTCTGCCCCTCTCTGGACATTGCAGCAGGAGAGCTGGCCCCACCCACCAAGGGAGAGCTGGCCCCTGTACTCAGGAAAGATTGTCCCACCCCTCACCATGGGTATGGGCCTAGGAGAGCTACTCTGTCCCTTGCCTGAGTGGGGGTAAGACCAGTGACCCAGATCAGTCAACTCAGCTACTACTCAGATCCATATCCTGGGCCTTGGGTTGACCCAGTCTAACATCCACCCCATCTATGACCTGCTGGAGTGAGTGAAGGGCTGGTCCTGAGGAATGATAATTACAGGATCTCCATGACTCAGGGTAGTAGCAGGATACCCCCTTTTGTTTAGAAAGAAAAGGGGAAGTGATGGGGGGAATGTCTTTCTGTATGCTGTAAAAAATATGTTGCTTTGATTGGTTGATAAATAAAGCCATTCAGCCTATGGCAAGGCAGCTTAGAGGCAGGTGAAAAATCCAAACAGATATAAAGGGAGGAGAAAGAGCAGAGGAGATGCTGCCAGCTGCCGCCATGAGAAGCAAGATGTAAAAGTACCGGTAAGCCACAAGCCATGAGGCAAAGTATAGATTTATAGAAATGGGTTAATTTAAGATGTAAGAACCAGATAACAAGAAGCCTGCCATGGCCATAGTTTAAAAATATTAACCTATGTATGTTTATTTGGGTCCAAGTGGCTGCTGGACTGGTGGGTGAGAGAGATTTGTCCTGACTGTGAGCCAAGCGGGACACAGGAAAACCTTCAGTTACAGAGATAGATTAAAATTAAGGGTCCTTTGAGGGTTAGTATGGAATCCTAATACAGTAGAAACTTCCTAAATACATGTATGAAGGCAAGCTCAGCGAAATCTAATTATGGGGGAGACACTGCCCCAACACACCTTCTCTTGTAACCAAATGAAGCTTCCAGTACTGCGATTGGCTTCATCTCATTAATTTTTGGGCCAAAGGGGTCCCATGGGAACTTAAACAACCCAGGCTGTTGCTAAGACAATTGATTACTCTCCCCAAACTGACAGTAATGCCCCACTGCTAAAATCAACACCAACATAAGGCATTGAACACAGAGGAGTAAAGCTGCTGCCTACACAGAGCCTTCACTGCTACATACCAGCATCTTTGGTACAGGAAGTATTCTGCATGGTATCAAAGGAAAAACGTAAGCATCAATCCAACCACAAAACCTTTGATCTACAATGATGTCCTGCCTGCAAGATATGCCAGTTCAGTGGTGTCTCAAAGCTGGTGGGAGTAACCAACCTGTTATCTGATGTGACTGAAGACCCACTCTACAAGATGGAACCCATACCTGACACTGCTTGGATGACCAAGAACCAGAGACTGGATTGTAGCAGGAATCTTAGTCTTATTAATAAAAACAAACCCAGGGCCTGGTATTGGGGTGAATGCTGGAAGATCAGAGAAGCAGAACAAGTCACAGCTTCCTCACCTTGCCAGTTCCTCAGCTGATCCTATTTCCTCAGACTGGAAATCTCTGTGTCCTCATCTGAATGGATCTCAGCTGAACTGCTGCTAAAAACCTAAAAGCTTAACCAGGCTTAGTTCCTGGTCCTCACACCTTATATACCTTTCTGCTTCCTACCATCACTTTCTGGGATTAAAGGCGTTTGTCACCATGCCTGGCTGTTTCCAGTGTGGCCTTGACCTTACAGAGATCCAGACAGATCTCTGCCTTTGGAATGCTAAGATTAAAGGTGTTTGTGCCACAATTTTCTGGCCTCTATATCTAGTGGTTGTTCTGTTCTCTGACCCCAGATAAGTTTATTAGGATGCACAATATATTGGGGAACACAATACCACCACACTAGATAGCCCAGGGACCAAATAAAATCTAAAAATAAAAGATAAAATGGCTCCTCATGACACTCTTCTATACTCAGACCAGTGCCTTGCTCAGCCATCATCCGAGAGGTTTCCTTCTGCAGCAGATGGGAAGAAATACAGAGACCCACAGCCAGACATTGTGTAGAAAGTGAGAAACTATGAAACAGCCTTAAATGAGACATCTTCATCAAATCTTCCCCCTCAGGGCTCAGGAAGGCCTGTGGAAGAGGAAGCAGAAATGCTGTAAGAGCCAGAGGGGATGGAGGAAAACAAGACCCACTAAATCAACAGGACCAAAGCTCATATGAATTCACAAAGACTGTGGCAGCATGCACAGGGTCTTCACACATCTGCACCAGATGGGGTCCTAGAGCTGGAAGGAGAAGCAGACACATGCCCCACCACTAACCCAGAAAACTCTTCGACTGATAACCACTTGCAAATAAAAATTTAGTTTCCACTAAGGGAGTCTCACTGGGGAAACAAACTACTCTTAAGGGTAGGCTGTATGCCCAAGAATAGATGGACAACAGAAAACAAACTCAGCAACATTTTTGGAGATTCCTTGTCTCATAATATCATCAGGGCCTTTGATTTTTTAAATGTTATTTATTTATATATACACACATATTTATATATATAGGTATGTATATATACACATATATACATATGCATACACATAGACACACACACACACTATATATATATTCTCTCTTTGTATCCGAGAGGTCCTTTCTGTATACTTTAAGGCTTCCTGTTCAGTTTCTTGGGGATTCCTGAGTGTGGGAATGAGTGGGTCTGTTTCTTGGTCCTTCTCTTGTGCTCCTTCCCTCCTGCTTGTTTGTTTTGTCCCATTCCAATGAGTTGGTTTATATTTTATCTTGTTATATTTTATTTTATTATTTAAAAAAGGGAGAAAGAAAAATAAACCTCTAGTTCATGTGCTGAAAAAAAGTTACCCTTTGGTAACAGACTTAGAAATACTGGAAAACTCCATGGATTGACTCTATTCTCAGAAGTTGATTTTCAGCACTTTAAATGTCAAGGGAAACCTCGAGAAGCTCTGCGTAGAAAGATTCAAGGAAGTTTCTAACACCAACTGACCATTCATTCCCCTCCTGCCTATTTCCTCCTTCCATACACATTCCCATTTCCGTCTTTACACTTGCTCCTGGAAGCCTGAAGGAAGATTATCGGATCACTATTTTGGCTTTTTATCCTGCTCCCAAAGTCATTTTAGAAGGACTTACTATTTTTTCTTTCATTTATTAGTATCATGGATGTATACGTGTGTGATGTAGCATGTGTGCAGGTAGGGGTGTGGTGGTTTGAAAGAAAATGGCCCCCAAAGAGAGTGGCACTATTAGGAGGTGTGGCCTTGTTGGAGTAGGTGTAGTCTTATTGAAGGAAGTATGTCACTGTGGAGGTGGGCTTTGAGGTCTCATATATGCTCAGGCCACGCCTAGTGAGTCAGTTCATTTTCTGTCGCCCGCAAGTCAAGATGTACGACACTTGGCTACTTCTCCAGAACCATGTCTACCAGCATGCCACCATATCACACCATGGTGATAATGGACTGAACCTCTGAAATTATAAGCCACCACCTCAATTAAATGTTTTCCTTATAAGAGTTGCCATGGTCACGGTGTCTCTTCACAGCAATAGAAACCCTAACTAAGATAAAGGGTCATGTGTCCATCACAATGCTGTGTGCATGCCAGAGGATACTTTCAGGACTGGATTCTCTCCTTCCACTTCTTTGAGGCAGGGTCTCTCTTATTATTTCTGCCAGGCTGTATATTAAAGGTAGTTGGTTTGTGAACTTCCAGGCCATTCTCTTCTCTCTGCCTCCCATGTCACTGGAGGAATGCTGGAATTACAAATTCAAGCTATACATCCAGCTTTTTTTATGTAGGTTCTCGATACAGAATTCAGGTTGTAAGCCTGAGCTGTAAACACTTACTCATCGATCCATCTGCTAGCTCCTGTTTGTTTTTTAAGATGCTGCAGTCACCAGAACACTTAGATGCACCACTGAGAAGACACTGACAGAGGAACCATGTTATGGATTAGATATGAAATCTGCCTCTCAAGCTCGCAGGCTGAAGGCTTGAGCCACAGAGCAACAGGATACAGGACTGGGGATTCTGGGATGTGACTATCGTGTGAGGTCTGGTCATCTTGGATGGATCTAGTTATGGGTTTATAGTCTATCGGGGGTGGCAGAAACTGTAGAAGGAAGTACAACTTAGTGGGAGGAAGTCGGTTATTGAGGCTCATACTCTTGAAGGGTAGATTTTTTTTTCCTGGCCTCTTTCTGTCTCTCTTTCGTGGAGTTAGCAACATCCCACCACCACACACTTCTCCCATGATGCACTACCTCATTACAGGGAATCAAACCAAGTGTCCGCAGAGGGAAACTTGTAGGACACAAAGCCTAAATAAGTTGTTTCTTTTTAAGCTAATGCACTCTGCACTGTGGAAGAAAAGGCTGGACCTAAGCACACTGGAGTTTAAGGGCTGCTCCTGCCTCCTAAAAATCCTGTGCTGAGCTTGGGGTGCAGCTCAGTGGTGGGATGCCTGCCGAACATATGCAAAGCCCTGAGTTCTGTCTCAGCACTGCCAAAACTTAAAAATAAACACTCCCAGGCTTGGACAAGATGCTCAGACTGATTCCCTTACTTTAAAGCAATAGTGCCTTTACTTAACTAGGGACTCAATCACCACAGAATTAAAATTTAGAAGCTGAAGTTGAATATGGGGCTACAGTGTACTGGAATCAGGAGGGTTTCCATTGTGTTCCCGCCTTCACCTTCATCAGGAGAACTGTATGATTCTGTTCACTCTGTCTCCTGGATTGCTCACACACACCAGTTTATGCTGAAATCTGTGATGTGCTGGAGGAAGGCCCTGGACCATTTGTATTCCTACATATGGTGATGAATGGAACGTGTCATTGAGACTTACTGACTATAATTATAACAATTTTACTTGGCAGCCGATCTTGTTTTGCTCTTTTATCTTGTAGCGATGTTTATTAATATTTAACTTTTATTTAGTTGCCTACTTGGTAGTGCATTCTGCACAGATAATGCAAACATGCCCACTTTCTGGTCTTCGGGGGGGTCTAATTGCTAAAATGATGGTTCTATTCATTCCCTGGAGGGGTAAAAGGTAGACAGTAGCTGAGCACTGGCAGAGGTGGCCACTGTGCTTTCTCTCCTGGTCCTATATGCACTTGCAGTCTGTTTCATGTGCACACTTCAGGTTCCAGCAGCTCCATGCAAAAGCATTTCTTCAGCCCACAGTGCAGCCCGAGAGCCTGCTGTGCATCTTCCAGCCTGCAAACACTGGAATGCTGTCAGGCCAAGCCTCCCCGACCCTCAACCTTTTTGATTCCTGAAGGAGATATCTCTATTGGGTTGGAGGGTAGAGATCTCATCAGAGCCCCGAGGAACAGACACACATAAACTGAACAGAAGGCTGAGAAGCCAGGAGTCAGAGTTGAGGACTCTCGGGGACTTATGAAACAAACCTGACTCCTCAAAACCTGGCTGTGGATACAGGCTAAAAGCTATTGAGAACATGTTGCCTAGCAACGTGAGACCAGTTAATAAAGGAGCTGGAGGCTTTTCATTTCCCAGACTGCAGGTAATTTTTCTAGGGGAGCTTGGAAAGTGTGTTCTTCTATCTTTTGCTTTTCTAGAGTCTAATATTTGTTCTGCATGTCAATTAGATAACAGAATTTAATGAATTCTCCCTGGATGCAATGTGATACTTGGGGTGTGGGAAGTGTCTATCTCTTTAGTAACATGAATTTAGATGCTATATTTAAAACCGAGAGTTCAAGAGTGAGTTGCATTAAGCACCACTTAATGCAAAGGAGTTGTGGTGTCTGCATATATTTCTGAAATAACAAGGCAGGTAGAGGAAAAAGTGGTAAATAAAACATCAGCTGAACTCCTTAAAGGAAACGCTTTTCCAAAGAGTGATGGAAACATTTGATTCCTAAATTTCGTTGTCCTATCACTAAACAAGCCACTGAAAACTGGTACAACTGTGGAAAATGCAGGAGGGCAGGCGCTGCTTTCCGAGCCTGGCTCCTCGAATGTACCCACAAGTCAGTGCTGCTCTGCACTTTGTTCTCAAACACTTCAGTTATTTGATAGAAGAATTTAGTATTTTGAACTTAGCATTTTCAACTCAGGCCTTATATTTTGATATCTTTTATTTTATAATAATTCCTTTTTATTGTATGTAAATAGAAACACTAGTCTGTAATGGATCAGAAGGTATAAACAAAAAGGGAACTGTCCCTTGCATGCAGAGCAGCACCATCCTGGAGCACATCCACAAATCTTTTGTAGCTGTCCAAATATTAAATACGTCTTAATTTGTGGGTCATTCGATCTCACCTGCTGCTGGTAACTCAGCTGTAGAAACACTTACAGACAATGCAGGACATGGTTGTGTCTCAGAAACAAACTTCATTTACCAAAACAACCAGCAACCTTTGCTCTAGTCCAGTGCCTCTTAAATTTACTGTGCATCAACCTGCGGAAGTTTAAATTTAGCATTTGTGGGCCTCCGCTACAGTCTGGTTCTGACAACCTCCTGAGGCTGTTGCTGGTTCATAGAGTCACCCTGTGCCAAAGCTTGATGAAGATCTCTGAAGTGGAAATCCTGACAGGGTTAGAGTCCACGTGTCATTCACGAGGAGAGAACCTGTGGCAGAGATCATAGAACCTTCAAATTCAGTTTTCTTGTCTGAAAAATGGAAATGACTTCTGCCTTATTTAATTTCTTGAAAATTGCAATAAAATTATACATTTCATAAAGTTTTATGAAAGTGCTGAGAGATGATATAAATGTATATAGATGTATACTTTTCACTGATCTTTATTTTCTTTCAACTCCTTTCATTTAAACAGTGAGAACAGATATGGGTCGGTTACTTTCCACCTGGGCAAGATAGAGGAACCTTCATTGGAGGGATCCTAGAGTCACAAGGCCACACTCTGGTCTGTAGCTAGTTAGATCTGAAGGATGTTTATTATTATCAGTCCATGCCACAAAAGTGGCAAAGGGAAACAAGAGAAATGTGTTACATAAATATGCCTGGGAGGACTTGTGTACCTTGGTGTTCAGAAACAGTGTTTACCGTGAAATGAGGAAAGTCTGATAAACAGTTTTAAGATCACACACATTAAAAACGTACATGTAACGACTCCAATGACACAGCATCCTCGGAATGAGCCCCTCATACAGAACATACAGTCTTGCCGTCATAAGAGAAGCCAGCTGTGTTCAACAGGGCTTTCACCTGATCTGGGGCTCGGGACAGGACTGTGTTTTTTCACTGAAGGGACTCTTTTTCTCTTTGTCAGCGGCCTGAGACAGCAAGGAGCCAGAGTTCCCAAATTCCAGAATGGGCAATGTGACTGGTCCTGTTTGTTTACTTTCGTGCACACAAATATTGTGTGAGGGGAAAGATGCGGAAGGAAGGAGACTTTGCTGTGCTTTCTTTGGCAGTGAGGCTGAGAGAAGAGATGAATGGACAGCCTACCCCTGACTTCCCAGTCAGAACAGTTATAAATGACCTGATTGTTTTAGACTATCTGATAAGAAGACTTTGTTTTGTATGTATTGGTGGTGGTTTGCCTGTATGAGTTACAGACAGTTGTGAGCCTCCATGTGGGTGCTGGGAATTGAACCTGGACCTCTGGAAGAGCACTCAGTGCTCTCAACCACTGAGTCAACTCTCCAGCCCACGTGCCAGAGAACAGCTCCACATTATGCCTTGTAGCTTGGGTGGGCGGGACTCAACCGGGAGCCTCTGATGCCAGGTGGTCAGGCACCATTATGGTGAGTGACTACAGGATGGGGAAATGGAAGAGAAAGAGGTAGAAGGATTCTTGGACTGGGGAGAGAGACAGATCAGAAGAGGTGAAGGTGGTGAGGAACAGGCTGACATGAATGGCCTGCTTGCCACTCAAATCCAAGGTGATGCCCAGGCCTGGGCTATTGCCAAGGACCAAGTCTTGGTCCAAGGTCCCAAAGCTACCGAGGGGGGCTGTGTTAATGTCTGTGGCTCCTGTGCCACTGAGGGCCGTTGCGAGGCCTGTAGTCTGGGCTGCCATCTGGGGTCATGTAAGTGTCCAAGGTCCATACTACCACAGGGGCCATGCCGATCTGAGTGGCCTGCACTGCCACCTGGGGCCATGATGATATCCAGGTTTGGGCTGCTGCTGAGAGCCATGTCTGGGTCTGTGGTCGTATCACAGCCAGGGTCTGTGATAATGTCTGGTGACCCATGTTGTCACCAAAGGCCACATGGATGCCCAGGGTCTAGGTTGCAACCTGAGACCATGTTGGTGTCTGAGGGCTGTGCTGACGGCGGTGCCATGCCGACTTAAGTAGCCAGCATTGTCTCCATGGTCATGATCTCATCTGGCCAGGGTTGCTGCCGAGGGCCATGTCTGGGTTGGTGGCCCTATAGCAGCCAGGGTCTGATTTCATGTCCATGGCCCTCACTATAACTTTGTATTTAGACAAAGGAGTCATTTGCTCCGCCCTGCCCCTCCTAATAAAACTATCTTCCATAACACAAAACTATGTTGTCCAACAGAGCTGAGGACAGCTTTTCTGTAAACTAGATGGTTTCCTCATACCTTCTTTTAGAAAAGGAGTAAAAAGTAAAATGTTAGGGCTTAACATAATCCTGTGATAAAGATAACAACAAAATCTTCTTTTAAAAAATTTTTTTAGCTTTCATCGATTCTTTGTGGATTTCACATCATGCATCCCGATCCCACTCATCTCCCTGTCCCGTTTCTACCCTGTGCCCTTGCAACATCCCCCTCAAAAAAACAAAACAAAATTTAAAAGTAAAACCCCAAACCAAACCAAACAAACAAACAAACAAAATAAACAAAACAAACAAGCAAAAATGGTAGAAGAATCTTACCGTGGAAGCTGTGGGCCTGTGAGTCACACAGTTTACCCTTTAGTCCATTTATCTTTACTTGTAAGTGTTCATTGCTATGAGTCATTGGTCTGGCTCAAGGCCTCTGGCTTCTGCTACACCATCGATAATGGGCTCTCACTGGGGCTCCTCTTGGCTATTCTGCTGTTGTCCTGTGTCATGGAGATCCTGCAGTTTGGGATCTGTACATTTGCCCCTTGCCATGCTCCAACAGTTCATAGATCAGGTGGATATTGGGGTGGGCTAACTCATAGCCCTGGTTCTAGGCCTGGGTGGTAGCTCGGTTGGTTAGTCTGCCAGCTTTCCCTCATTGTCACTACTGGGGCAAGCTCTCTAGGTGTCTTTGGGAGCTAGAAAGGGGTCCTAGGGTCCTGTAAGTGGAAGTTACTGAACCAGTTCTGACCGTGTTCTCAAGACCAGTGGCCTCATCAGGATGCACTGCTGGGTGAAACAAGAAAAGTCTGCTTCCCCGTGAGCAGAGAGGACTCAGCTTCCATCTGGGCATACTAAGCTTGACTTCCAGGTCTCCTTATGAAAGACATTCCAAATCCTCTTATATATGAATATGTATAAGTATCTGATGCATGTGATGTAGATAATGCATATGTGTGTGTGTGTGTGTTCATGTGTGTGCATGTATGTGGAAGCAGAAGACAAACTCAGACTTCTGTATACCTTTTCTTTTAAATAAGGTCTCTCACTAGCCTGGAACATTATAGGGAGGTTAGGTTTGCTGTCCAGCATGCTCTGAAGCATCTGACTGTCTCCCCCTCCCCAATGCTGGGATTATAAATGCACATCACCAGGTCTAGTACTTTTTTTTTTTAAATATGGGGTTCTTGCAGTTGAACTCTGGTCTTCATGCTTGCAAGGCAAGCACTTTACCAACTGAGCATCTCCCCAGCCCTTCCCACCCCAAATCCTTCTTTGTATCTGTATCAGCAGACAAATCCAAACAACCTTGATCCTGGAGACAGAGAAGCTTGTTAAGACTGAATAAAGTATATGACGTGTTTTAAAATACCTATGGACACTTGAATGCCTAGGTATGAATGCACACAGAAGAAGAGGAGGGAGAGGATCCAGGTGGATGCACTGCTGAGCTCAATGGCTTTCCTGTTTCAGATGGTAACCCAAGGACTATGATGTCAGGCCTGAAAATAAGAGCTAAGAAGTGTCAACTTGGAAACTCAGTTAAAAAGACATCTAGGTGAACTGAGTCTAAGAGAGTGAGATTTTCTCCCTACAAAGGCAGTGTCCTAGGATGGGTCAGCATGGCCAGAGGAGGACAAATTCTCAAATGTGACATATGGCCATGGAAAAATAAAACAGCTGTGACCAGTATCCAGTAGCCTCCTAGGTGGTATAAATCTAGACTAACCCTTTCTTTTAAACACATCAACTGCATGTCAGTTGATGATTTATGAGTACCACACAACCCTAACAAAATAAATGTCTGATAAGAAGTGGGTGGAACTTGGCATCATTAACTAGAAAATAAGAGAGATTTGGGGGCTGGAGATAAATCTCATTTGGTAGAGTTCTTGCCTGGTATGCATGTAGCCCTGTGTCCAATCCCCAGTACCAAATAAGTGAATCAGGCATGATGGAGCATGCCCGTAATCTCAGCACTTGGAAAGAGAAGGTAGGACAATCCAAGTTCAAGGTTGTTCTTTCCCACATTACTAGTTGTAGGCCAACCTGGACTACTTGAGACCTTGCCTCCAATAAATAAATTGATAGAATAAAGGCACGGGGGAAATGGCTCAGTGGTTAAAGGCTTATTCTGCTCCTCCAGAGGACCAGAGTTTGATTCCTAGGACTCAAATCAGTCAGCTCACGACTGCCTGTAACTCCACTCCTAGGGGATCCCACACAGTCTCCTGGCCTTTGCAGATACCCACATATATGTGGCACACATGTATGCCCCCCCACAAACATTATTTTTGATCTTCAGCTAATTAATGAAGTAAATCAAGATGTGATATGACTAACATCATTTATGAAGGAGTTTGTACATTTGTTGTAGTAATCAATCAGAATAGCAAATGCATAGTTCCTTAAAAAAATTGACATAGCCGCAGCAGAAATAGTCATCATAAGTAGTAGACATCACAAGAGGTATCATAGGTTGGTGAAGGGATCTTGACATGATTATAGCCATATTGAATTACAATTACCATGATTGTCTCTGAGCAACATTGTGGGATTTCTCAACACACTATGGATCAGTCAAGTATCTTCCAACTTGCCCAAGATCACTTTTTTCCCCGGGCATTTAGTAAAGTCCCTGCATCTGACCCAAACTACAAGTCCGCTGGTCTTCCTGCCACCTGGGCTCATGCTTCAGCCAGAAAACCCTCAATAAATTACACTCTGTGATTCCAGATCTGCCTCCCCGCCCCCTCCGACTTGCCTGCACCTTGCGGCTGTCTCTCATGCATCCATACTGTGGGAGCCCGTTCTCGGGTTCCTCGTGACTTTACCCAGCAGGTCCACATAGAGGATGATTAGGACCATGGGCCTGAGTGCAGGTGTCTGAGATGGTCTGCACTTGGCTGTGCTGGGGGAGGAGGTCATTTGCTCTACCCCGTGGCGTCTCTATAAAAACCCTGGGGCAGAGACAGTCGGGGCCGTTGGGAAAGGTTCCAGGCCCTCTCGAGGCTATCCTTTATTTTCTATCTGTTTATCTCTGCAAGATTCTCCGCAATAAATCCTTCTATCTAATATTTCCTGCTGCTCACACTCAAGAAAACTCTGGGAAGCTGTGGGGTTGGTGGGAAAACGCCCCACACCATACCAGTTTGCTTTGTAATGATTGGCAGTTTTGATTTCAGAAAAATTAAGAACCTGAGGAAGCAACTGTCCTCCTTACTTTGTGCTTTTAAAATTTCTATACCCCAAGGACTGTCATGAATGGAACTATGTGTGGGTACTCATGCCATGGCATGCATGTGGAGGTCAGAGGGCAATTCTATGGAGCTGGTTCTGCTCCCCTACCTTTACATGTGCTCTAGGGATCCAATTTGGGCATCAGGCTTGCCCAGCAAGTGTTCTACTGCTGAGCCATCTCACCAGACCAAGACAGGTTCAACTTGAACACACCATAATTATTTTAAGTATCTTTACCTGGAGATAGGGCATTGACAAATAAAATTAAGATGAGGTCATTGGGATGCACTCTAGCCCAATATTTTTATGAGAAGGGACAGAAACTTTTGTCTGTAGAGAGAGTGCAATATGATTGAAAAGGAAAACTGGAATGAAGCAATGAAACGTCTGGAGCTGTGAGAGGATGAGGTCTGTAGGGGAAGAGTCTCATAGCGTGATCCCAACAGTGTGGTTGCAGGCTTGCAGCCTCTGAACTTTTTGAGAATTAAATTTTGGTTGTTTGTTTCTAGCAACAGAGTTTGTAGTACTGTTATGACAGGCCTGGAGCACTAACAATCAATTACAAGGACTAACTCATTTTCCTATAATTCAGAGGTTGTATGTCAGAACCACAGACAAGTTACAGAAGAAAGGAAATAGTTTCCAAACAGCATGAGATGGAGCCCAAGAGTTCAAATACATAAACCTACGAGGGACATTTCACATCCTTATCTCAACAGTGAGTATACTAGATAATTCATGTCTTTTCCTGATGAAACAGCCAGCTCTTGGGTAGAGTTAAAGGAACTGAAATGAGTCAGCATTGACTCTGCCCTGAGCTTGTGCTTCATGAATACAGGATTTGAAATCTGTGGGTGAGGGGAATGCACAGCCTCCTAGAGAGAAAATAGTCCTCACCTCCCTGCACCCTGCCAATGACAATATTCACTTACTGTTACCTGGAGTGAGATGGAAATCTCTGAGGGAAATGAAAATAGGGAAATAAGTTCTTAGGACCTTTATGGAAATACCAGCAAATTTTTCAGACTTAGTTTCCTAGCAACAAACGTCAATGTACTTAGGCATTGTATTGTCATTCCTTGAAAACATTGACTCCTGAAGAGTCTAAACGATAAAGAAAGAAAAGCAAGAATGAACTTACTGGTGGCTAACATCATATTCAACTCTGTACCTTAGCAAAAGTAAATTACAAAGCACCTATAAGTTTAGTCATCCATGTACTTTCAATGGCTAGCATCAAAATGTGGCCCTGAAATTAAATTATAAAAGGGAATACTATTATTTGTGGCCTTACAGTTATGAACTGACTTAAGCCATTTTGTCCAATCACAACTCTGAGATATTGGAAGCAAACTAAGCCTAGGAGAGAGGATGACTTTTTTTTTTTTAAGATTTATTTATTATGTATACAGTATACTGCCTGCATGTGTCCCTGCTGGCCAGAAGAGGGCACCAGATCTCATTACAAGTGGTTGAGCCACTATGTGGTTGCTGGGAATTGAACTCAGGACCGAGAGAGGACCTCCTCCTGCATGTTATCACAGCCAAGAGGGATGTGACATCCAAGGAATTTCAGAATGAATCTGCCATAGTGAAAACAAATATGAGCATGCAAACCCTAAAGCATGCACTCACTCATGAGATGCTCCAGTTCTATGTGCTTCATACACTCTCACGCATTGTATGTGTAATGTTCTGTCCACACAGATGTGTGGTGATATATTGTGTTCCCTAATAAAGTTTGTCGGAGGATCAGAGGACAAAGTCAGCCATTAGGTTAGACATAGAGGTCAGGCAGTGGTGGCACACACCCTTAATCCTACCCTATCACTCTGGAGACAGAGATCTATCTGGATCTCTGTGAGTTCCAGGCCACACTGGAAACAGATCCAGGCAGTGGTGGCACACACCTTTAATCCCAGTACTGGGAAGCACACATGCCTTTAATCCCAGGAAGTGACGTCAGGGCAGAGAAAGGTATATAAGGAAACAGGAACTAAAAAGCAGTTCAGCTGAGACCCTTTCGGGTGAGGACTCAGAGGCTTTCAGTCTGAGGATTTGTGGAAACAGGATTGGCTGAGAAGTTGACAGGTGAGGTTGGCTGTAGCTTGTTCTGCTTCTCCGATCTTTCAGCTTTCACCCCAATATCTGGCTCCTGGTTTTTTATTATAAGACCATTTAAGATTCAAACAACATAGATGCAGTGCTTACGCCCATAGTTGGTTTTGGTTAGCTTCTCATCACAGTTCGAGTACAGGATTGTGTGTATGTATGTGTGTTTGACTTTGCATGTGTGTACATGTTCATGTACATATAGGTGAATGCATGTGCACTTGGGCGGGCATGTGTGTAGAGAGCAGAGGTTGACACTGTGTGTTTTCCTCAATCACTCTTTACCTTTGTAGGCATAAACATGTATACATGCCACATACACACATAACAGAAGAAGAAGAAGAAGAAGAAGAAGAAGAAGAAGAAGAAGAAGAAG
>CABHPQ010154970.1:30310-49831 GCA_902168405.1 Peromyscus aztecus
CTCTCTCTCTCTCTCTCTCTCTCTCTCTCTCTCTCTCTCTCTCTCTCGTTCTCCTCCCTGTAGATCATAATGTAAACTTCTCCCCTACATTTCTAGCACCATGCCTGCCTTCATGCCACCAGGCTCCCTGTCATGATATTTTACTGGACTAACCCTCTGAAAGCCCCAATTAAATGTTTTTGTTTATAAGAGTTGCTTTGGCCATGGTTGAAGAGTTAAGTAGATTTTAATTTATTTGAAAATGAACAATAGGGTTTAAAGAGGGCAAGCGAGCATGTTTAGGAGCAAAGGCAATGTTTACTTTTTAATTTTTTTCTTGAGTATATTATAGGAACCAAAGGCCATGGTTTCTCTTCATAGCAATAGAATGGTAACTAAGACAAGAAGGCAGTTTGATACTCTGTCCATTTCATAAATTATTAATAGGAGTGTCTCCTTTGGAGTTTGTTACTTTCCCAGCTGCAGGTTTTTGCCCAGTTTTACAGTACTAGACCTGAGTTCTATCCTCTGGGAGTGGATTTTAAGCCTAATCAGAAGGTGGTTGGTTCTCCCATAGCATCCATGCCACTACTATTCCAGTGTGCATATCCAGCCCTGCATCCCTACTGCAGCTCAGAGGGTGCAGAGACAAGCCACATGGAAAGCTACTGTTTTAGACACTTCATATAGAGAGATTCTAGAAGGAGTTACCCTGTGTTGGAGGATAACACTTCTCCCAGACACCCTAAGCTTTATGTATATACACACACACACACACACACACACACACACACACACACACGGCTGGAGAGATGGCTCAGTGATTAAGAGCAGTTGTTCTTTCAGGGACAGAGGTTCAATTTCCCAAGCCTTTGTTGTGGCTCACAACCATCTACTCCAATTCAAGGAGAACTGACATTCTCTTCTGACCTCCCCAGACACCAGGCACACATGCAATATACATGCATATATGCAGGCAAAAACATTCATACACATAAAATAAAATATAATTCTAATATAAATAGCCCAGGTATGGGATGCTTCCCTTTAAATTGTTGGTCAGGACAGTCCCATAAGCTTCCCTAAAATATAGAAGGCCTACTGTTGCTTCTCACCAGAACTTGATGTTAAGATCCTATTGCTGGCTGAATATGGTGGCACACACCTTTAACCCAGCACTTAGGAGGCAGAGGCAGGCAGATCTCTGTGATCTAGATCTTCCAGATCTACATAGTAAGCTCCACGTCAGTCAAGACTATACATAGTGAGACCCTGTGTCCCAAGATTTTAGGAAGTGATTTTTGTATAGAGACACAGGTGAGTCTAGGTAGGGCCAGTTCTACCCCAGGTCCCACAGTCTTGACTGCTTCAAATCTCCAAAGATTTGAAGAGATTTTAGAGCTCTACCTCTTCCCATGAGCTCCTCTGTGTTGTGAACGTGTCTGTTTTAAGCACGGAATGAGTGACACAGAATACACGTGCATAGTTGGCAAAGTTCACTGACCACGTGCTCCCTTTGGTTCCTATTAACATACTCCAGAACAAAATTAAAAAGTAAGCATTGCCATTGCTCTGAAACATGCCCTCTCGCCCTCTTTAATTCCTGCTGTTCATTTTCAAATACACTTAACTCCTCAAGGATCCTCAGAAGGGTACAGTGCCCATAATCAAGTGTAAATTCTCCCATAAAATTTTAGGATCTCTCTCGTCCTTTATGCCTCTTTCTGCTTTGGCATATGGCGGTCTTTGACAAGATGCTCTTTTTGCTTCTGCCCTCTGTTGATCTTGCATTCCAGCTAGAAGACTGTGTGCTGTCTGGAGCCCTTTAAGTGGTGTTTACTCAGCTTACCCGAACACAGAGCGCAGGAAGAACTTAATCATAAAACTATTGTTGTAATTGATACAGACTGACCTGTTTTGACCCACTGGATATATTAAAAGTAAATTCAATAAGAATTATTGAGGCCTCCCTGTGTGCCACTCAGCTAGGCATTAGAATCATGAAAATTTAAAGCCTCTTTCTCTTCAACTTGTTTCGGCCTCAGTTAGACGTGCCATCCACAGGTGGAATAGAAAAGTTTTGATGGTGTTTGGTGGAAGCTGCTGATGGAGACTAGAATAAGAAAAGAAGGGAAAAGTAATTTAAATAGGAAATACATGTAAGGGTGGTTGTCTGTGCTTTACCCCCAAAGCACCGCCCCTCATAGGCAGCAGGTAACTGCTAGGTACCTGCACCCTCCCCCCCGGGGGTGTGGTTGAGGGGGGACCCCTTAAGACCTGGGATGCATGTGTGCTCATTCTCTTGGCTACCTGATGGTCTTTGATGCTGGATGCTGGTGCTGCCGATCAAGGCAGAGTTCACCAGAGAACCATGTTAGACCGTGCTCCACCCCTTCTAGGTCCCACGATCAACTCCCTTATGCTTATTGTGAGTTAACCCAGAATAAACCCCTTTAATTATCAGACTCTGTGGAATTGCCTCATTAAGTATATGAGATGAATGTAAGAAGAAGAAGAAGTAGACACTTTTCACACGAGGCATGAGAAGTAGAAGCATTTTAGGCTGAAGAAAGGAATTTCAAACAGGATTAATGTGTTTATGTAAGGAAGACAAGCATGAGAATGGCACATTGTTCCCTAGGATTGAAAGTTCATAGCAGTGTAGACCCAGGCTTAAATTATCGCTGTCACCCTGGGTTATAACTTATATGGGATGTGGTCATGGAAATCATTTTCCTGAGACTTCCTGTCATGAGATAGGAGCCTCTCAGCTAAACCATTAATGACTCAACTGATACCTAGTGCTCTTCAAGTCCCTGAATTACAGCCAGTTTAAAGGACTGTTGCCCCCCCCCCCCCCGAGATCTTGTATTAGAAAAGGGATATATCACTGTTTGAGAGTCGTTTGACAAGTTCCTTTGCTCAAGTTAAGTACTTGACCACCGTCCCCCACCTGCACTGTCCTGTAAGCCTCAACATGTCCTTCACATTTTTAAATAAATGAATGAAATTTTGTTAGAGATAATTGGTGGAACTGGGATACCTATTTTATGCTTTGTTTTTACAATATGTAAACTTAAAATATATATTAATAATGATTCCTGGTCATTTTATGTCTAGGTGATATTGTAACACTATATGGCTTTTAAAATGTCTGTAAGGGTCTCCATGGCTGTACTAACACCCCCAGAAAGGAATTGTGTTGTCATTTAGAAAAATAATATCCTGTCTGTTGTTACAATCACATAAATAAGCACATGCAGATAATGCTATAAAGTATAAAACTTTTGAAATATGAAAGTATAGAATTATATGTAACTAAGAAGATGAAAACTAGTAATAGATTTTAGTATTTACCAGGATTAAACAGCATTAAAATCCTTTGTTTGTTTAGTTCTCACCAGCAAAGCAAACCTCCTTGGGGCTGATTGAGTCAGCTCTTGAAAAGGCGGTGAGCCATGCTGGTGCCATTCATAGCTGTCCCCATTAAATTCCTTCTCGGAATTAGGTCATACATGGGCACTGGCTGAGCGAGGCGCAAAGTGTCCCTCATAATGATTGGGATAATTGTTGGTGCTGACCACCCTTGCTTCTCTCCTCTTTCCATCTTTTCATATGGTATTTTTCTTCACTGGTATATCTGTTAATGCAACAACAGGCATTGATCTGCTCTGATAGTCACTTGGGCTAAAGTCTGCAACATTACAAACCAATCGAAGGCCAGAATATACTGCTGTGTCTTGACCACCCATGTGTCTATACCCTTAGCAGAAGGCCTGCCATGCTAATATTCAGTAACTCAATAACTACTTCTTAACTAAAGGTGAATGACAATGTTTTCACTGGACATTTAATAGATTTGAAATAATGGCTGAGCTCTGAATGTGCTACTTTACATGGTTAATATTGTTATAATTATAGTTTGGAATGTTAAACTTTGACTCATTATGTAATTATATTATATAAAATATGTATAGTATACATAGTGTATTTTATAAATATATACCCATATATTATTTCACATTGGTCTCAGTCTGCAGTAGTGGTAGAATGAGGGAATAGAAGCAATTTTCTAAATAAAAGAAATATATTACCTCACATAGTTATGATTTTGTGTTAAGATATGATATACACTCTTGGCATTTTTCAAGAATACAATATATTAACTATAATCACCATGTTGTATAAAAGATCTCCTAGCTTATTTTTCCCAACTAACTAAAGTTTTGCATACTTGGACCATTATCTCTTCAATTCTCCATTCTAAACATTCTAGCCCACAGAAGCCACCATACTTGAGTCTGTCCATCAACTGTTGGAGATTCCACTCTGAATGGAATTATTTAGTATGACCACCTGTCTTCCTGGAAGATAAAGCCTCTTTCATATTTTCTGATAGTTCTTCCCTTTCCAGATGTTCTCTGGATTTACAAAAGGACTAAGGGTTATGCCTCCTGGCATTGATGGTGGAACACATCTGTTGAGAAGGAGCTGGTATGTTTTAAGGTACCTGGCATTGAAGTCCATGACTGGGAAAATAATCAACAAAGTGTTGTTGGATTATCTCTACTGCCTCAACAGCAGCCCTGTCTCTCTCTGTGCTGTGGATCCGTGTGGCTTGGCTGAAACTCTGGTCACTGTGTTCACTTCTGACATTTCATCCTTGACACCATTTTAATTCTAGTATGACTGAACCTGTCAGGTTCCTCAGAAGGTAGTTTCTTTCCAGAATCTAATAAAGAAATGTGGTTGAAGTCCTTCCCTACACCCTCCTCAACCCTCCTTAAAGAATAGGTGCCATTCTCCAATATAGCCTTTGTGACTGAATCTTGTGGGTGAGAGAGGGGAGGAAGGGAGTCCTGATTGCTGCTCTCATTCACTGGGTCCTTTTGCTTTCTCCTGCTTCTAGTCCAAGAAACCTTCGCCATTATTATACATCAGACAACACTGTGTAGCCCCAGGATCATCGCCTCTTCTTCCCAGAAGTGACTTTAAAGGAATATGATTATTAGAGAGGAATAAAACCACATTGATTTTAATATTTTCCAAGTATTATATGCATAAGATTCATTTTACCCTAGAGAATGCTAAAGCCCAAAGTGGTTAAAGTAACTTGCAAAATAGCAGAGCCCTGATTCAAAGACTGGCTATAAAACATAGTGATAGCACCAGATGGCTTGGAGTGTCTGAGCGTTTTAAGCTTCTCACATCTCCTCACAAGCTTTAAACACCAAATATTGCTTATCAAATTTAAAACGTAATTTGGTAGTACTTCTCCAACCTCCTTTCATGTTCAGCACATGAGACCAGAAGCAATTGCCCTAATTAATTAGTTTTACAAAACACACTTTAAAAAAGTGAATTAATGATTAGATGAAATTAAAATCTAACTGAGACAAGCAATTCTGTCACTTTTCACTCCTGGTGGGGAGACCTTTGCTTCAGTTAAGTATTATCTGTGATATCAAAAATGCATAATTACCATTTTAAAATGTGTTTGACTTAATTTTGAAAAAGAGCAGAGCAGAGAAAGGTTTCACATTTAAAACTACTGGTTGAGGACTAATGAACTGGAATCTGTATTATTTAAAACATAGTTGAGTTTGAGTTTTTAAAATAAGATTTAAAAAATTCTAAAAAGAAATGATTTTTCAATGTACAAAACTATTATTTAAAACAGAATTTTTTTTTTTTTTTTACCACCAGGTTGTTCCAGACTAGTGCTAGAAATAATGTCACAAAAATAGTCATGAAATGGACTATGTCTGGCTCTTTGATCACCATGTTCAATGCATGCTGACTGTCTCTTCAAATTAATTGCACATGTCCTAGTTGTATGTGTGGTGGTATTGTGTTCCCCAAAATATTGTGTATGCTAATAAACTTATCTGGGGTCAGAGAACAGGACAGCCACAATGTTAAACATGAGGATAGGCAGTGGTAGCATATGCCTTTAATCCTAGCATTCCAGAGACAGAAATCCCTCTGGATCTCTGAGTTCAAGGCCACATTGGAAACGGCCAGGTGTGATGACACACGCCTTTAATCCCAGGGAGTGGTAGTAGAAAGCAGAAAGGTATATAAGGCGTGAGGACCAGAAAAGAGAGGCATTTGCCCTGGAGAGGCATTTGCCCTGGAGAGGCATTTGGCCTGGAGAAGCATTGGGCTGGTTAATCATTCAGGCTTCTAGCAGCAGTTCAGCTGAGAGTCATTTGGATATGAGGACATAGAGGCTTCCAGTCTGAGGAAGCAAGACCAGCTGAGGATCTGGCGAGGTGAGATAGCTGTGGCTTATTCTGTCTCTCTGATCTTCCAGTGTTCAACCCAATAACTGGCCTCAGGTTTGATTTTATTAATAAGACTTTTAAGATTCATGCTACATGTATGTGCCCGCCTCCAGCCAGTCATCTTAGTAACCCTACAGCTCCCACTGCTCTCCTGGTGATGCTTCCAGTCAAGGCTGTGTCTAGCAAAGCTCTGCTGCCACTGATGCTCGCTTTGGAACCCCTCTGCTTATTGATGGCCATATATACAGAGCCAAGACCCACAAATGCCCGATGCTTCTGTCTCATGATGTCTGCCATTTTTCAAGGAGCCTGATATTTTTCAGTCCAGGTGATTGATTGGGCACCAGTACTGTTCATGGTCTGATTTGGGGGCACCATGGAGATTTTATTGAGGTCACTCTTTCATATACATCATGCTTTTTATGTTGTCTTTTTAATGTAAAAGGCTGTGAGAGTGTAGCAGAGGGATGGGCTAAAAATAGATAACACACTATAGCAAAATTTTCCCTGTGATACTGAATTCATTATCCATCATGCAAACCTGCCTCAACTCTTTCCTGCTGTAAGTACTTTTCCAGGGAGTGTTTCTTTCCTTATGCAACACAGCCTCTGTGAGCCTATCTTAGGTTTCACGTGAAGACATCTGCTGTCTTTTTTTCCTAATCTTCTACTCATGTTTACCACCGCCTGGTTGAAATCTTTTTGATATCCCACGTCTACCTTGAATTCAAGGGTCTAAACTAAATGCAACATTTCCCTTCATCTTCCATCTTTTCAATAAAAAGAACCACATTTACCCAGTTACCATTTAGAAATGAAGCATTTTCCACGTCATCTTTCTCAAACTCACCAATACTCATTTCTATCTTCTCATAAATCCTGATCTTCTGCTTCCTGTGCTTATTGTAAGTCTATTTGTACCTCCTTCCTACTCTCTTAGCTCAGGGCATTGCCTCTTGCCAAGATTTCTGAAATACAGGTCTTGGGAGATGACTCAATAAGGAAGTACTTGCCATATTAGCCTGAGGACCTGAATTCAGATCCCTAGCACCCACATATATAGTGAGTATGGTTGTGTGTCTGTAATTCTAGTACCGAGGAAGCAGAAACACCAGAGTCCATGGGACTTAACAGTCAACCAGTTTAGAAGAATCACCAAACCCCAGGTTCAGTGAAAGCCCTTGTCTAAAGAAATTGGGTGGACAGTGACTACAGCAGACACTTGACATCATGGTTGGGTCTCCATGTGCATGCACACTCCCCACATACACAAGCACAGGAACATGCACAGTAAACAAACATAAGGTGTCTGCAATAACCTTGATCATTCTCCCTGTCTTCTTCCTACTCTACCTTCATATAAACTCTTTGCTTAGAACTTCTACATTTTTCTTTGTCTCAGCCTAGCCTGGCCACAAAGACGTCTTTTCTACTTTTGATACTGGTACAATCTCTCTCATCTCTGGAATTTTCCAAATACTATTCCTTATGCATAGAAGGATTGCTATATTTTTATCTAATGGGTGACCAAATTATGTTTGGTACAGAACAGAGGGGCCTTAAAGATCTCATGACAAGCAGATTCTCTGAATATATTTATCTTTTACTGAACAAGTTCGCCTCATTCAACATTTAGTTGATGTTTGATAAACAAAAAAGCTGACCTGAAATTGACATCTGCATATGAACCTACAAGATTTGTTTTTAGGTCCTGGCAGGAGCGTTCAGTTCTTGTCTGTCACTGGCATCACAGGACGGTGCTCCCTGGCTGGATGGAGAGTGTCACCCCCTTTGACTTGCATGGCACCCTGAAGATGCAGCCAATGCCGAAGGCAGGATGGCAAATGCATTACAGGGAGGGAAGCACTGTATAGCTTTCAGCCAGCCAAGTCCCTCGAATCAAACCTGGCAGGAGTAGAGAGACAGATGTCACTGTCAGATTGCTCCATCATCCTTGATGTGACCTACCATGAGGTGTTCTGATTTCATTTCTAAAAGCCTGAGTAATCTTTACAAGTTGGGACAGTGAAAAGGAGAAAATAACTTTATGGCTTGGCAAGGCCGGTGATGTATACTCCACCTAGCAACAGACCTGGGATCTCCAGGGTTGACGAGAGCATCTGGCTGCCATCTACAGGAAGCTGGGAGCATGCCAGCTTTAATAATTACAGTCAGCTTGCCCACCTTCCCGCATCACTTCCATCAGATGACACACTTTCACTGCTGTTCAGAAGCATACCATGCATGATTGCTGGGAAATTCTGTGAGGCAACTGTCTCAGCCCGGTATGTGGAAGAAAATAATAGCACAGTGAATTTTGAACAGTGTCTTCAAAATGACAAGTTAGGAGATGTTAAGATTGCTAATTACTACTCAAGAAAATTTAATTATTTTAATTCATATAACTCACATTGTCTTTCAAGTTTATTAAATGAGAAAATGCTTATTTTAATTTTATCTAATATTTTGACTGTGTACTATAACTAGATATTCTAAGACAAATATGATCTGAGACATATCAACCCCACACAAAAAAGAGACTTTTGTCTGGTAAATGTTGGATTTTATAAAGGATAAAATATAATTAAAATATCAGACAAGCACCAATTGTTTATATATATTTCACAATATTACATTATTTCACAATATACACATTATTTCACAATAATATTTTATATACATTAATTGTGTATATATTTCACAATATTGTATTCTTTCATAAAATACACATTATTTCACAATAATATACATATGTAATATTGTGAAATAATTTTGGAACAGAAGATTCCCCCTTTATTTAAACTTCTTTTAGTTTCTTATGTCCACAGGATTCCACATAATTTTATTAAGAAATTTGATAGTTTCATCCATTTTTTTAAGTAGTTTTACTCTTCCATGCTATTTATAGAGTTTGTGGAGGAAATGTCCTAAGGTTGATTGTTCTTTAAAAAAAAAAAAAAAACCAAACACTCCAGAGAGGGGAAATTTAGGAAAGTATGGTGAACAGTGGTAACCAGCACCTGTATGCACTGTCACATTCATGGGGAAGTTCTATGTAGTTTGTCCATGTTGACACACTTAATCCTTGTAAACACTCACTTAGATGGGTGCTCTTAAAATTCCTACTTCCATGAACAGAGAAACTGATGTCTGCTGCAGTTAAAGTAGAAGTTTCCCAAGGTCACAGCTAGCATATGAAAGAGAGAGAATTCAAACAACTCAGACATCCACTGCTGGCCTTCTAAAACACCGTGAGAAGAAATTATTCCTTTTAAATAGAGTTAAATATCCCCCAATAAATTCAATGCTCACCATAATAATGACAATTCTGTGAACTGTCTAGTACCCTTACAACAAACTCCTGTGTAACCAGCAGAAATTAACCGCTGTTGTTTATAGCATACTGATGACACAGCAAACCACGAATAGTTTACTGATTCATTTCCCAGATAGAATAACCATAGAAGCATTAGGGGCATGAATAAAACAATATTCCTATGAAGAAGGAGTAAGAAATAGGATAAAATGAGAAAGTAAGGAATGATAAAATTAAGCAAAATAGTGAAGAAGAGAAGTAGGCCAGCTATGGTGGCACACAGTGGTAATGCCAGCACACAATGGTAATGCCAGCACCTGGGAAGTAGAGGCAGGAAGATCAGGAGTTCAAGATCATCATCAGCTACATGGAAAGTTTGAGTTTAGCCTGAGCTACGTAAGACCCTGTTTCAAAGACAAAAAGCCAAGCATGCACCATGCACATGGTTGGAATTCTTAATTGAGAGATAAACAAAGATTGGCTTGCAGATTCATTATCTAGGCTATCATTCAAGAAAGCATTCTTGAAATTAAAAACATGAAAAATGTTCTGGCCACTCAGACTACACAAGAATCAATGAGAAATAAGAACCTAACAGTAGCTGGAGATAGGTTTACTACCAGCCAGTTGTCTGTGCCAGATTAACTGAACAAACATACAATAGCATGTCTGTATGTACATAACAAATCAATAAATATTAAATGCTATATTTTGAAAAGAGATCTTGCTTCAAATGCCCAAATGATATTCACTATCAATGAGCCAGCAAATGAGCTCCCAAAACTAAAAATTATACACTCAGAGTACAAAGCTGCATCTTAAAAGTAAAACCCACCTGGCCGTTTAGACATACCCTGAAGAAGACAGACAAAAATAGACATGCTACCATGGAAAGGGGACCGCTCCCAAGGTCTCAACTCTTGACAAAGAACTACAGGCAACTAAGGAATGCTGAGAGTGTGAGAGCTAGTTTTCCCAGGGAAGAACACACCAGTGGTCATGCCTGACAAATAACTCTATAAAGACCAAGCAGGTTGTATTTACGTGTGTGCGTGTGTATCCATATATGTAACATTAATTGAAGAAAAAGGGGCCATGGGTTTGAAAGAGAGCAGGAAGGAGAGCTATAGGAAAATTTAGAGGGAGGAAAGGGAAGGGGAAAATATTGTTGTATTATGATCTCAAAAAAGATTTAACAATAAAAATAAATAACATCATTTCCAACTTAATAAAAGTTAAAAATAAAAATAAAAAACAAGCATTCCAAACTAGCCATGTCTTCGAAGCTGTCATCACAAGCATCAAATTGGGCCTCACCTTCCAGGTGACCAGAAACACGCATGTCTTAGTCACAAGTGACACAATTCTGTTTCACTGAGATGTCAGTTGTCACTCTAAAGGCACTGGTGCTCACTGTTGAGCTTGAAAGGCCTTGAGAGGAAAATGGTGGGAACAAAGAATCACTGTATTAAGCTAGGTGTAAAGTTTCGCGAATCAGCATGATATTAGCATGGGGATGATGATGAAGTACATAGACAGAAATCCATGAAAATTAGGGAAATTGAAGAACCACAGGCCATCCCCTGAATAGAAACGTTATGGTCCTCCCTCACCAAATCTCTCTAGTTCTAAGTTTGGAAAGTGGTTACAAGTCATTTTTATAGTTTCAATTTCATAACTCATGCTGATTAAATTTATTTAAGAAAATTAAAATGCCTAAGAAGAAAAGCACATGAAAAGACATTTGTACACTTCATTCAAATTTGTTAAAGATGCTTCAAACTTTTGTAGCCTTAGATGAATCCATTTGCAACAGTGTAATGGAGAGTGTGTTTAACCTTAGGTAATCATTCATTTAAGTGATTCCTTTATAAAAACACTTCTTACCTGAAATAAGAGAGATAAATTTGGAGGTAGAGAAATGGCTCAGAGGCTAAGAATACATACAGTCCTCACAAAGGACTGGAGTTTGGTTCAGGCAGCTCACAGCCTCCTGGAACTCCAGATTCAGGAGCTCTAACACACTCTGCTGGCCTTCTTGGGCTCCTTACACACACACACACACACACACACACACACACACACACACACATGCACACGCACACACACTCAAACACACATAATTTCTGAAACAGAGACAAGTTTAAAATTGGTTGTTTGCCTTCTATGATTCAGGTTTAATATAGCATAAATAGTTTTTTAAAAAATATAACACAAAGTAAACAACAAACTGAAATTTAAGAGTATCTTAAAATAACAATACATAAATCTTATAGTAAGACAATGGAAAAACAGATTAAAAACTTCAAAAAAGAATAAAAATGGAGCAAAAAATTTATAGTCAAAAAATTTTGAGTAGAAAACAGAGAAACAATAGAATTAATGCATTCAAAGAATATTGATAGAACCATAAAACAACAGGCCACTAAGTACAGCCTGTGAAGAAGAGAATGTAGTTACTGTGTGAATATAGAACAGTGATCAGAAAGTATCTGTCAGAGAGAAAACTTGGAACACTGACTGTGAAAGGAGTTTTTCTCATCACTTACAGAATGAGTCTGCAGGTAAAGCTGATAATTTTCCAGAAAAATAGACCATCCCAAAACGACACTAAAAGAGATAGGAAAATGGAAAAGGCTGTCCCAAGGCTGAACAAGGATAGTTCTCCAAAAGAGCCTGCTCTGTTTGAGAATATGAGTCATAAAAACTCAAGAGGGAAAGTCTATCAAGTCTTTAATGCAACATATTTTCTTTCAATAGTTTTCTAAACTTTTTCAATTCAGAAAAAAAAACAAACACAAACAACAACAACAAAAAAAAACCCCAGCATTCATTTCTCTGTGAACAAATATAATGTGAAACACCAACCAATATTTAAGAAGAAAATCTATAGACTAATAGAAAAAGTCAAGACATATTATTGACAAAGGAATTCAGCCTATTTCAAAATATCCTTTTGAGCCCAGCGGTGGTAGCGCACGCCTTTAATTCCAGCACCCAGGAGGCAGAGAGGTAGGTGGATCTCTGTGAGTTTGAGGCCAGTCTGGGCTACAGAGTGAGTTCCAGGAAAGGCGCAAAGCTACACAGAGAAACCCTGTCTCAAAAAAAAAAAAAATCCTTTTGAAATTGAGTGAAATAATGGAGTGTTTTGAAAACAAGATATGGATTAATATATTTATCATATTAGTAAGAATATGTTCACTTTTACTGATTATAAAAAAAAAACAAAAATTCTATTCATGTTTTTTTTTTTTTTTTTGGTTTTTCGAGACAGGGTTTCTCTGTGTAGCTTTGTGCCTTTCCTGGAGCTCACTTGGTAGCCCAGGCTGGCCTCGAACTCACAGAGATCCGCCTGGCTCTTCATGATTTTTTTTAGTTCAATATTATAGCAACTTTTCTAATATTATAAGTTTTAACTGACATTTCAGCTCGAAAACAAACATAGTTTTTAACAGAAACTTTTCCATTAAAAGAAATAAACATAGACACTAGGCTTTCAGGTATCAACATATCACCTTCTGTAGCAGGAATCTTAAAAGTTCTTATTAATAAAATCAAACCTGAGCCAGGTATTGGGGTGAACCGGAAAAGAACCAGAACAAGCCACAGCTACCTCACCTTGCTGGATCCTCAGCTGGTCTTGTTTCCTCAGATTGGAGGCCTCTGTGTCCTCATATCCGAATGTCCTCTCAGCTGAACTCTGCTGCTCAAAACCCAAAAGCTTAACCAGCCAAATGCTTCTAGTTTCTGGTCCTCACGCCTTATATACCTTTCTGCTTTCTACGACCACTCCCTGGGATTAAAGGCTTGCTTTCTGGGATTAAAGGCATTTGTCACCATGCCTGGCCATTTCCAATGTGGCCTTGAACTCACAGAGATCCAGAGGGATTTCTATCTCTGGAGTGCTAGGTTTAAAGGTGTGAGTGCCACCATTTTCTAGCCTTTGTATCTAGTGGCTGTTCTGTCTCTGACCCCAGATAAGTTTATTAGGGTGTACAATATTTGGGGAACACAATACCACCACAGCCTTCAGCTCTCTATCACCCTTCAGCATTTGCTTTGGAGCAGCTGGACTGGACCCTTCAAACATTTCTTTTCTGCAGCTATAGGAAGCTAAGCATTTTTAGTGGACGGCAATAGAGAAACCCTGCAGGTGGAAAAGAAATTTCTTGCTGCTTTCTAAAAAAAGAAAACTGTTGTTGATCCAATAGTCTGCAGTGGAGGTGGGGGAGCTAGGTGTACTTTTCTGGGCCCACAGTGGAAGACGTGCAGCTGGAGGTAGAGCTGGACTAGCTCCCTCCTCGACTTCTTGATGTAGAACACGATGTCCTTGAAATGTACTCCTTGGGTCCAGTTACCTGACCACCTCAGTGAACGTGACCTTTGAAGGGTGTTTCTTGAGTACAATGGCGGACATAGGTCCTTGCCCAGAAGTCTCATGTCACCTGTACCCTGTAGATATGGTTTCTGCCTTTCTGGGGACTGTGAACTTCTCCATTCGGTGGACTCCAGCTCCATATTCTTCAGTGAGGTCTCATCTTCAGCAGTGGAGACAGACTGCCATTTCTTCAACACCCACTCTCAACTCAGCATTACCTTACAGAGTTTTCTGACTTTACTGTTATTTCTTGTAAAGTTTATATGACTCAATATTAAAATGGTTTAATTTCTGTGTGATTTCTTTCACCTGTTTTGATCACCATACATTTAAATATAGCAGATATACTAGTCACTGCAATTATAGGAAAAGTAATACTAGGGCTAAATAAGATGTCATTGTATACTCTTAGAGAAACGAATGTTGTCAGCCAAAAAACACTACTAAGACTAATAATTCACTAAATCATAGAATATAAAATTATTATGAATCTATCGTTAGTTTTCATATAGAAAACCCTATGAGGATAAAAAACACATTAAATAAACAGGAAAATTCTTGGAACAAACCTTAATAAGAACACATAAAAATTGCATAAGGAAACATACAAGACACACTTGTGTTGTACAGGAAGCCTTAGCCACTCTAAAGTGAATGTATATTTTTGAGTAGGAACCTCAGCCTCCAGAAAATTTAATTAGGTTAATTATTTGTATTTAATTGTTTTATTGATAAAATTATTTGTAAATGATTATTTTACATGATTAAGAGGTATTAAAGTTTCTATAACTAGGTGAAGCAATATTAAACTTTACATGAAAACCAAGGAATTAGAGTCAATAAATTTCTTCACTAGAGAAGACTGATAATGAGCTAAAGTGCTGGGTGATATCAGAGCACAATATGAGGCTATAATGAAAACAGCTTTGCATCAAACACAGTCATACAGAAAGACCAAAGGACAGATCAGAAGTGACACTAAGAGACAGTGGATATGCCTTTAACATAAAATAAATAGGCAACTCAAGTGGGAAAACTGTCAACTGCTGAATGAGTGTATCTGACAAAAATCAGACTATATCTGACATAGCGCACCAAGACTGTTCCCAATAGATAAAATATTTTAATATGAACATGTCCAAAATATTAAAAAGTAATAAAATAACTGTTTTGTAACCTCAACGTGAAAAGAATCTTTGAAACTACAGCATGAATTCTAGATGTTAGAGGAGCGAACTAACAAATTCATCTCTGTAAAACTCATAACAGAGCAACAGACCTTCGATACCACGAAAACATCATATGCAAAGTCGAAAGGCATAACACCCTGGGTAAAAGTCCTCTTAACTTCACTGGTATCCATACACGTGAAGAGGGCGCATCAATTAATAAGAAAACTAATAACAATCCAGAATAAAACAGATTGTACGGACAGATGTCTTAGAATAAATGAGTCATTAATGGCTCATGAACACATAAAAAGCTCTCCTTCACACTTAATAAGGGAATCCCAACTGAAAATTATGGTAAACTATGAGCTGGGGAAGAGAAATTTCAAACTTTGCTAAAACAACCTTGGCAAGGATGTAGAAACAAGTCCTTGCCTCCATTAGTGATGAGATGATGAATTGGTACAAAGTCCAGGTGTGGCATATTGGCACATACTTCACACCCTGGCACCAGTTTATGGCTGTCCTTCCAGCAATTCTACTTCTAGGGGTTCATGGGGGTAGTTTACTTGTGGTTAAACGTAGAAGTATTGTTTATTATGGCAAATATTTGCCACTGACCTAGTTTCATATATGCAGAATTATTCAAATAGATTATATCACTAATGAAATACAAGTTTGTATTTAAAAAGGAAGCTCTCATTGTTAATAAAGAACTTCAAATGCCTTTACTGGGGGAGAAAGGGTAAGTATGATAGACTAGCACTGTGGTGATGTATGCATTTACTTTACTTACTAGAAAAAGAATCTTTGCAAAGATAAAAAATATCTGAGTAATTAACAAGGAAGATATGAAAAGAGAGCAGGCCATGGGCAGGGAAGGAGAGAAAACTTTTCAACATTTACTTTTAAATTTTCTGTGCTTATTAAATTAAAAATAAATATTTTAAAACTATAATAAATATACTCAGGCTGTCCAAAGTACTGCAAAGCTCAATTTTAGCTTTAATCTACTCTTGTTATACAATTGTGATGCAGCACACAATTACATTTTGATGTTTATTTCTTTGGCTTTCCACACGGTAGGTTTCACAGAAAATTCTGTCTCGGAACTCATGCACAGCCTACTAATTCCCATATACAATAATACAAAGCCTTCACTACCAACACACGGATTCTTTGTCAACACTTCACCTTCTCTGAAGCTCTCACATGCTTAGGATCTCCACCAGACGACAAACTGCCTCATGAGTTGTGGGCTTCAGGGATGGAAGGAAAAGAAGACATTTTTGTGTTTCAGTTGCCCTGGTCAAATGCTGTGCACCTGTGACACTGGCTGGAACTTGGGAATACTTACCATCTCTTCCTTTTAACCGGCTAGAGACTTTTTGCCCAAATCTGAAGATCTTTGGTGTAAGAAACAGAAAATAATTAGTATTTTGAATATTTAATTTTCCTAAAGTTACTATTTTGTATGTGGAAGATGATGCAAAGAATATCTAGAATTGGGGTAAAGAATTGGCACACAGCTGTGGCAACTCTACCTCCTAGGCTCAAACTCCAGCTTATTTCCTAGCTGGTTCTTTACAGACAGACATTTACTTAAGCTTTATTTGTACATGTCACTGCAACTGTACATACTTTGCTTGATTCTCATTAAAATGTAGGTGTTGTGAAAATAGTGTCTAATTCATTGGGCTTTCACACTGTGTTTGTGAGGTAAGAAATGTAAAATCACTTTGAACCACTCCTGGCATCCTTGTTCTTGCATCTCCTACTAATATTCTATATACAAAGTTCGTCAACACTGAATCCAGACTAAAAAAATTTGACCTCAAGTTCTGCTTTTAACAATAATTTGATTTATATTTTAGATACATTTTATGAGTTTTAGGTCTTGGAACTATAAATTGGAATTCTGAAATATAATCTCTTGTGTACGATTAAATACTGAGTCATATCTCTAGCCATTTCTTGGTTTTCAAATACAGATGCTATTTATGTTATAACAGATAAATAATCCTATTATCAGAGGATAAAGTATCTCTCCTGTTGAAGTTTTAAAAACATGAGGTTTTAGCAGTTTCTTGTATTGGGGAATAAACCCAAAAATTGCCAATTAGAAATTCCCCCTGAAAGAAATGTACTTACAATAAGCGCAAAGCATTTAACTGAACCCCATAAATACAAATAATTATTAGATATCAATGTGAAAAATGTAAAGGACCCTAAATCTGGGAATGATGATGCATGCCTATAAGCACAGTTCTTGGAAAGTAGAGGCAGCAGAATCAAAAGTCAGATCATTTTCAGCTACATAGTGAATTTGAGGCAAACCTAGGCTACGTGACACCCTATCTCCAAGAAAACCAACCAAACAAAATTTAATTAATTAATTAAAAGGCAAGCATGTTGACACAATCTATAATTCTAGTACATGGGAGGCAGATGTGGAAGGATCAACATTTGAGGCCAGTCTGAGCTACACAGTGATACCCTGTCTCAATGAATTCAAAAAAGAAGTATTAATTTGACTCTGCCAAGTTGAAATCTGACAGTTAGTTACACAAATATTTAGTTTTGAAAAGTTAAACATCATGTTCCTTATTCTGTTTGGCTAAAGCCTACTCATGAACACTTTGCTCTCCCCCACTACACTGTCCAGGACAGGTTTACATCCATGGCTTACTTTCTCTTCACCCTACTGCTACATCATCTAAACCTTTTCATCTTGACTTGGCAGCAACAGAATGGCTGACTGTGGCTTTTGATTTAAGACAACTACAACATCCCCTGCAAGTGCCTCCTGCCTTAAAGCACCCTCCTCTAACAATGACACCTCAGAGTTCATCTTGGATTGCTCTCACCTTGTTACTAAGTCTACATTCTCTACTAGACTTCTGATTTTCTCAAGACTTAGGCTTTCTCTTTAGTGAAATCAGCCTCTTTTTTTACTGTCACCTTCCACTTTACTCTGTGTTACAGGAATTTGTTTCCTCTAGGTCCACAATCTGTTCATTCCTGATTTTGTTCCTCTTTATGAATAGCTGTGTGTTTCATCTTCTGCATCCATTGTGCCAGGCACCATCCTCCACACTCCATCCTCCTTTGTAAAATGGTCTCATTATTTTAAGTAAACTATACATTGTCACTGGGATCCTTTTCGTGACTCTGAAATTATTTTGGGTTCGTACATTAGAAAAAACTCAAATGGGCTTCATAGCATAACCGAAAATCTATTTACTTTGGGGGAATAAGTGACCTGAATGTAAAATCAGTTCTATTGACCAGCTGTGTTTCTGTTGACAAGTCATTTTCTGAGCTTCACCATATTGTTATAAATATTAAATGGAAGAGATGAAAAGCTATTATGTTGGCTCCAAAAGCAATGCCAGTGCTGTTCTCACTACTGTTATTTCTATGTGGAACAACACTTCCTTTACAGTGTTAGATAAATGGAATGTTTGTCACAAGGTGTTTAATAAGTATATAGGCCATATTTCCAGAAGCTAGGAAACTGGGATTTTAATATAAAAATGAAAGAAAAATTAGAATTGAATGTAAGACCATGGAGACTAACATAGTTCACCATAAAATGTTGAATTGGATGGCAGTTCTCATGTAGAGAAATTCTCACATAAAAATAATGGCTCACTGTTTATTCAAGTGTTTCTCAAAGAAACGTTAGTATCAGTTGATTGCACCCATGGCAAGTTACAAGGACCCTGTTCTAATCTCATTGTGTTACCACTGATGAAAGATTTGATTCTATGAATAGGGAGAACTTAAGTACTCAGAATCCATATATTTTCCCTGTGACCATTGTGTGTGGTATCCACAGGCAACTACACTGAAATCATTGGAGACTTTACACATCAGGGAAGTTTAATGGGAAAGGCTAATGACCAGAAAGTGTTAATGAGTTAGAAACAGATCTCCTAGCTATGATAAAAAAATTTTTAAGGGAACAAATTCACATTAGAACTCAATTTGTAGCCAGGCATAGTGGTGCACACCTTTAATCCCAGCACTAAGGAGGCAGAGGCAGGTGGATCTCTGTGAGTTTGAGGCCAATGTGGTCTACATAGTGAGTTCCAAGATAGCCAGAGCAATATAGTGAGACGCTGTCTCAAAAACAAAACAAGAAACAAAAACAAACAAAAACCCTGTATTTGTTTGCTAAACCATTATGCAATAGTTTAAGAATGTAAGACCAAAGAGTAGAGATCTAAATTCCTTGTGAAGATTATACGGTTTCTAGAATGTCTTTTGTAAAAAGATGAATAAACGTGAAGGATTCTTTAATATGTTCTTTCTAAATTTTCTACAATTACTTAGCTTATATTATGTTCAGCCCAAACTCAAGAGTTTGGATTGAAGTAGCAACCAAAG